>NW_022258080.1:9313-22249 GCF_009602425.1 Actinia tenebrosa | reverse complement strand
GTTTAGTGCATATCTATTGTATTTCGTGAACTGAGAGCTTAATCTTTTATTTTAACATTGCCTAATTTCTCTTTAATCTTTTAATCTTTAGGGGATGATTTGTGGGGTTTGTTTTCTTTCCAAATATTAGTTTTTGCAACACAGGAAACCCATGAATTGGAGACTCCAAACTAATTTGGAGACATGCGATATGACACTCTACGCCTTTCTTCTAGGCTTTTTTAACCTGTTTCACATATTTTTTAAAAGAATTCTTCTAATTTTACAATTGGTCAGTTGTAGCACATCATCTAACAAAGTCCAATGTTAGTATGTCTTAATGTCAAAGGTTTTACCAAACAATACGATATGGTTTTTTTTAATTTATGCTACTATATTTCCAGGTATACTGGAAAATGTTGAAAAGTTTCATTCCTTCAGCATTTGCTCTTTTCATCGTGACGAATATGGGATGCGGTAGAGAAAACTGGAAAAATTAACTGCTGTGTGCCCATTGCCATTTCGACGCATTCAGCCAAAAGCAGGAAAGGCGATATAGGCTGCTCACATCAGKATGCAGTGAAAATCAAAATTCTGACCGAAGTCTGTATACCAGTTGGATTGCGTAAGGAGAATATCATTTTTTAATATTTTTATGCGCAACCTAACGGGTGTGTTTGTTTCCCTTTTTTGATAGCAATTTGCAGACATTGCCGTGAGAAGCTCAATAGTATATCCATCATAAATATCGACCGTCCTGAAGAAACATTGGTGGAGCTCTGCGAAACCCAAGAAGGGAGCATTGAAATGTCTTTGAAAGGACAACAGCGTCTTCGCACTACAAGAACAAAGATATATAGTGATCAGCAGGCATGCACAAAGTGACTTTATAAGATTATGATTTTAAAAGTTCATAAGTTAACCATTTTGTATGCTTTCATTAGAACATTGAAGAACCAGAATACGACACGGATTTGCCAATCAACCTAACAGCTCAAGTGAGGCAGAGGGAAAGTTTAATTGCAGATGACACACGCGAACATGTCTTGGAATACAGAAGAGAATTATTGAACAATTTTCTTACATGTTGTGGTATTGATCCTTTACCAAAAGTCGATAAAATAAGTGAGCATTCAGAAGGAACTAAAAGATTGTACATTAGCAAAGTATGTGACATCATCTCCGTGGTTATTAAACTGATTTTTCCAACCAATCCAGGGGGGCTTTGGAAGTCTCTCAAAGATAATACTTCTTTAGACAGTGGGCTTGGCATAATTCCTGAGGAGCACCAAATCTCCCCCGAGGAGTCAAAGTACCTCCAATCATTGAGTGAAGCATATGAGAATGCAACTACATGGGCTACTAGAAGGCAGATCTTATCTGTTATGGCAGACCTTGCTCCCTACAAAACGTTGGTCAAATTCATTCCAGGTCTGACACAGTACCGAGTTACAGAAGCAAGGAAACATAAAACGTTATATGGTCGTGGTACTCCAATTCCCTTCAGTACTCAGAACAGACAGAGAGTTGACCCGTGCCAATTAGAAGACTTCATTAATTTCATAACAAGCTCCTATGTAGTGCAAGATTTACCATTTGGCGAGTAAAATCTGAAACTTGAATCTGGCGAAGTTATTCGTATTCCAAACGTTATCAGAGTATCAATAATTGAGCGGATAATTTACCAGTACTTTAGTTATGCCAAGGAGACAGAAAAGACACCACTGAGTAGAAGCACTCTAAGGCGTGTACTATCAGTTTGCAGCGCGTCAACCAGAAAGAGTCTTCAGGGTCTGGACTACTTCTCAGCTGATGCTGGTGAGGCACTTATTGTACTTGCGCTTATTGTAAATACTCTAGACGAATGTGGAATGGATTCCTTCAAAGCTGAAGACATCAAAGGCAGACTTTTATCAGGAAAACAGTACTTGAAGAGTGACTACAAGGTAAGCACTCCTGAACCACCAAGGACATGGAAGTGGATAACGCATACACAATATACAACACAGTATTTTATGCTAATAATATTTTTTTGACATAGGTAAACGTATCTGAGAATTCAACCATTCCAGACCATTGTATAAAGTATTCTCTCAGTAACAGCAGCAAGAAAGTTTTTCAAGCAACCTGTGATGATCATCTACACAACCAAACTCATGACCGCTGTGAAGACCTCAAAGCCATTCTCGATGAAATCAAATCTGAAGTTGAGCACATTCGGTTTTCAAATGATGACGAGAAAGACAACGGCACGTATATAGTTCGAGAAGCCTGCAACGACATTGAAGCATATAAGAGACATCAATTAAGGACGATAAACCAGGACAAGGCTAAACATGATGTTATGGAACTACTCGATGAACACACCGTGCTCATAGTTGACGACTTTGCGATGAAATTCCTCCCCCAGCATTTTCGCGAGTCACAAGGAAACTGGTTTGCCAAGCGAGGGATTTCTTGGCATCYTAGCCATGTAACAACAAAGAGAGCAGGTATTCTTCATACCCAGTGTTTTATTCACATTATCGAGAAGTGCAAACAGGAAAGYAGCGATGTAGTTTCGATGATGGAGAATGTAATGGCTCAACTCAAAGCARAAAACCCAGGCATTACGAAAGCGTACTATCGTTCTGATAAAGCTGCTTGTTATCATTCGACAAACACTATTGTGTCTTGTCAAGAAATCAGCAAGCGTACTGGCATTCAAATTGAACGTTATGACTTCTGCGATCCACAAGTCGGTAAGGGTCCTTGTGACCGCTTTGCCGCTACAGTGAAAAACCATGTTAGAATYTATATGAATGAAGGCCATGACATTGTTACTGCAAAGGATTTTAAAGAAGCAATGGAGGGTACATAACGGGATTCCTGGCGCAAGAGTAACACTTGTACAAGAAGACATCGTCAATAGTGAAATTCATACGCCTGAACAAAAGTGGGAAGGAATAAATAGGCTGAACAATTTCCAGTTTGATGAAAAGGGTGTTAAAACTTGCCAAGCGTACTTCAAAGTTTGAAGGTAAATGAAAATTGAGATAATATTTATCAGTATTCTGTCTTTTTCTGTATATATTCCAAAAAAAAGTCTGATAAAACTGGGCAGTATTCTTCTAAGCCGATCCAGCTGAGCATCTCGTGATACTCATMTTCTTTTTGTAGGTTCTGGAGGAACAACTCGTACTGAATGGCTATCTAATACATTCTCTGGAGATGGGTTTAAAGAATTCCAGGTGATAAAACAACCAAAGAAAGTAACCAAAGCATGTGATGAAGACGAAGGCTCAGAGACTGCAGCAAGTGAAGATTCAAGTGATTCGGTTCACATTTTTACTTGCCCAAACGAAGGCTGTGTGAAAGTGTACCAAAGTTATGGAAAACTGGCCTGGCACATAGAACATGGGAAGTGTGAATACAAGACTGAAAGGGAGTCTCTTCTAAACAAAGCAAAAGTCATGTATGCTGAAAAGTTTCTAGTCGACCATAATGTGAATTCGCAAGGTAATGTAAAATCAGGGGTCCATGAGAGCGTTCCATCTACTGACCCACTTCTTCGGGGCTGGGCTCTTCGTCTAACGAGAAAGAAGTCGAGGTTTACAGCAAAGCAAAAGGAATACCTCGATCAGGAAAAGTTTGAATCACGAGCGAAAACCGGGAAGAAGTATAATCCTTTGCAAGTATCTCTGGAAATGAGGACAGCAAGAGACAATGAAGGGAAGCGCATTTTTAGTGTCGACAAATTTCTTTCTGAAGATCAGATTAAAGGATATTTCTATAGAAGCTCATCAAAAAGAAAGCGGGGCAATGTTAGTGATGAAAGTGAAAGAAAGCAAGCTTCAGCTGTAGCCGAGGAGATGATGTTACRAGACATGCGTCAACTGGTGGATAGAAATATCCAGATATCTCATCCAATTATAAYTGATAACTATAACGTGTGTGACCTGGTAAAAAAAGACAGATTGAACAAACTTTCAATCCCACTGCTCAAAAACCTATGTGAAAAGCTTGATGTCAATTTGACCAAAGTAGGTTCGGGAAAAAGAAAGGGGCCTTATGTTGAACTACTCAAAAAACTTGTGGCGACCTGTTCCTGCAGTCAAATCTAAACAACGATACAATATTACGTATAATGCAGTTGTCGTTAATTTTTTTTATTTTTTATCACATCACCATTATCATAACTAAGAATATAATTCTCACAATTATTGATATTATCATCTTCCATCATCATTATTATTAGTTTCATCATTATCATTATTATTATGATCGTTGTTATCATTATTATTATTACTATCATTATCAATATTATTATCATTATTCAGTTATTTTTAAGAGAAAGAGCCTTGAATTTCAGAATATTTGCTAATAACCAGTTGGAATGCCGTGACAATAATGGTATAAGCTTTCCCATCGCTTAGTGCCCAATCGTGAAATTATCGTTCGATTGTCTCTGTTTACTGCCCAGTTAAATATTTCTTGATCGATAATTTCCCAGAACTAATCTGAAGATGGACAACTGAGTACTATTTAATGCTGAAAAATATTCTAGTTGTATACAAAAGCGGGACTGAAGGTGAGAAGAAATTGTTGGATCTAATTATTCTAGAAAGTTGCAAAATTGTGCTTATAAATGGGCTCAAATTGCAAAATTTGTGAAATTTATGTACATAAACAATACACAAATTGAAAAAATATATATTTATTGTCATTTTTCAGCTGGTTTTGCTTTGATATTTTGTAAACTAAAAATAACTTTTGATATCGAATGCGGGTATGTTTTTGTATTTTCACGCAATCATGGTGTATTCAGAATGGGATTTTTTAAGCAAACTTTGCCTTGCCGGAGCTGTCCTTCTGGATTTTGAAAACCGAGTACTTGCTTTAATTGCAAACGTAAAATCATTTTATTTGGATGTATGGCCAGTGTGCTAGAGCGCTTTGAATTTGAACAATTTCAGCTTTTAATAACCGAGCAAAACATGGCTCCTAACACAGGAAGCCCAAAATTAGAAAATGCTATTAATTTCTGCTAAAATGCTGTTTTGTGTTCAAGCGAAGATGTATTTCAATGAAAAACCCAAAAAAGTCGGAATATCAAACTAAAAATGTTGTTTTGGTGACCTGRTTTTATCCATTAAATTGATTTTGAAATTTGGGTCATGAACCACCTCAAGAGTTGATGGCCCTAAAAAAATCAGGAATGTTGAGATTCAAAAACCTATGAGCATTTTTTGGAATAGTACCTCAATGCCTATTTGTGCATGGAATATTATGAGATTTGGTGAGGTTGCCCTGCCAAGGTATTTTAAATTTTCTTGGTATTTACTGAATACTGCTCTTAGGAATTTTTTAAACAACTCACACCACCCTCAGGGGCTAGTTTTGTTCTTGGAAGATTCTTCGAAAAAGTTTTCCAAGGCCGACAGTTTTAGGCTTTGAATCTCTTTTTCTTCAAAAAAAACGAAAGATAACTACAGATAATCCAATACAATATCAGGTTTAGTGAAATTTACCTCGGATGTCTTTCATTGAAATCGAAAATCTGGAGATTTAGGTCAAATCAAGACCAAAAAACAGACTTGAAAAACTGGTTAAGGTGAGCAGAAAATATGCTTGCTTAATTACGTCTTTTATAGAAAGAGACGAAGTTTACATTCAGTTAAACTTTACACTAGAACAACTGAGACAAAATAGAAAATAATGCAAGACGCAATGAAAAATACAAACCGATGAATTTCTTGTCAGTAAATTGGCGTTTGTAAATGTTTTTGAATATTTTTTAGCTTTCTCAAGTGAAAGTCTAGGTCAATACAATAACATCTCTCAGCAACACAAATATAAGCTCTTTTTATGATCATACTTGCTCGAACAGCTTAATAAACAGTTGAATATATGGTGTAAATTTATATTTCATTCAATAATTAATTGAATTATCTGTAGAAAGATATAAATTATTGAACGAAAGTCTTCTTTGTTTTGCCGATGGGACCCCGCGATAGTAGGCGAACAAAGCTGCATTTTTTTGAGCGAAAAACATACGATAGTTGGTTAAAAACAACCGAATTGTTAAAGATTTACAAAGCTAAATAAAGGACGAATATTTTTTGTAATATGCTCTTTGTTATATTTCATCAAGCATTAAAATAAATTAAGCTTATCTATAGAAATATTAACAGTTTTGAGATAAAGTCTTTGATTTGTCGATTCGTCGAGGAAAATGCTTATCAAAAAAAAAATATATATATACGATTGTTTGCTAAAAAACACATACCTGAATTCTTGAAGATCACTTCTTGATCCATCTTTGACTACATGAAAGTATTTTTTTATATTGTTTTTGGTCTATAACTTGTCCTGAAGCGATTTTTTCTGTGCATTTGAGAGCCGCATTTGTGATGAGTATTTATGCTTTGCTTTTTCGGCCCGCGCGGGAGCTCTGCTATTAAGCAATTATTGGATGAGGTTGAGCATGATATCATAAACTAAACGATACATGATCGTGTACTCGGGCTTCTTCTTGCGTGTGAAGTCACGGCACTACGCTTGTGTTACGAAAATTGCAGCACTCTGTCAACCAATTACTAGTAGAGGGTAAGAGATAACTGCTTTTCCAATCAGAATGCTTACCAACACAGTCACAACACAGTAAGGAATATGCCGTAAGTTTCATTCTAGAAACTGAAATGCATCCTGTACAATGTAATTAATGACAGGCGAAAGACAGCGTACATAGAAGAAAAAGTATAGAATATAYTTATCCCTATATTTATCTGTACTGGAATTGTAAACATATCTCATTGAAGAGTTAAGTTTTCCTGTTCTAAATATTGGTTTCCTTCTCATTTTTTGTACAATTCTGATACAATGAACTTTCGATGACTTAGGAGTGTTTTTACTTAAATTTCTGCATATATAACTCCTTAGTTTTCTGTTTTTCTGAAAGACACGTTTTAATCTGTTCACAGCCGAGGTCTTGATAATTTACGATATTATGCGATAACCGAATTCAATAATTGCTTTATTATAGCGGAGCTCCCGTGCGGGCCGAAGGCCCAYGCGAGCGGAGCACCATACTTAAGAAAAAATCGAGTTGATTTTTCATGGCTTGGCTGACGTCACTTCCGTCCGTCCGTCCGTTCTCCCGTCCGTCCGTCCGTGTACACAACACAGGAATCCCGCTTGATGTCAAAGCAAAGCTACTCACAAATGCAGCTCTCAAATGCACAGAAAAAAATTTAGGACAAGTTGTAGATCAAAAAAATTTTTAATCAACTTTCATGTAGTCAAAGATATGGATCAAGAAGTGTTCTTTAAGAATTCAGGTGTGTGTTTTTTAGCATATAATCGTATATTTTACCTTTCAGTTTCATTCAAATTGTTCTCCCTGTGACTTTCGTATCGGGAGCTCCGCTTTTAGGCAGTGCCTAAATATATATATTATTAATTGAGTGTAACAAAAGAAGTTGAAGTTGAAGTTGAAGTCGTGCAACACACTCTCTCATCATGCACTCTCTGAATGTGATAACTCAACAATGTCTTTTTAAATGTCCCTTAGGTATCAGTGCAGGTATCGTGCAACACACTCTCTCATCATGCACTCTCTGAATGTGATAACTCAACAATGTCTTTTTAAATGTCCCTTAGGTATCAGTCAGATAGTCACTAAGGTAAGCTGGTCTTCGTCTGTTCCTCTGGGGTCTTGCTCGCATCTCAAGTGGTTGCGGTCTTGCAGGGGTCTTCTCGCTTTGTGGTGGTTGGGGTGATCTGCGATCCGAAGCTGTTCTGTCTTGGGTGTCCTTTTGTTCAGCTCGTTTCTCAGCAGTCTGCATTGTGTCATCCTGTTCTTCTTGTGACTCATGTTTCGTGTTTCAACGTTTGTTTAATCAAGACCAACTCAAACTCTGTCAAACTGACCTCTTTACATAAGGTCAYGTCATTACAAATACATTACGTAACAACTCAAGTAGGATCTTTTCTCTCTAATCTTTCTCTCTTGTGGTCGGTTGTTGCACTTCAGTTTCCTTTTCTTCAAGGTTCTGTACAACTGAGTTAGCTAACTTGAAGTGGCTGGCATCTCGTCGTATTTCATTGCCGTCTGTGGTTTTTCTTGCTGATATGGTAGATCCTTCTATGCGATATATCACGTAAAATGCAGTCTCGTATGCTGTTGCCACTTGTTTCTCTTCTTCTGTTTAACTAGGACGTAATCTCCTAATACGTGACTGTGTTCTTTGATATATCTGTTCTCTGTGTACTTCCTGGTCTTCTCTTTATACTCGTTGTCGTTCTTTGTTATGGTCCTTTGTAGGTCTGCTTCCTGCTGGAATTCTCTAGGTTGGTGGTCCAGTTTTGTTCTAATCTGACGATTTGTCATTGCCGTGTAGGGTGTAGTCTTGGTGGCGGGGTGTGGCGTCGATCGATACCCTATCAACATGTCTTGTGACGCTATATTGCTGTCCTTTCCTTGTAAGTGTGCGATCTGTTCCGTTTTGTTTAACATCTTCATAAAACTTTCCGCTTCTCGGTTGGCTCTTGCGTGTTGTGGTGTCACTCGGTGGTGATGCAATCCCTCTTCTTTAGCGAATCTCTCGAATTCTGCTAAATTAAAGGGTGGTCCGTTGTCGCTCTCCAAGCGCTCCGGTGTTCGTAAGGAGCAAAAATCTTCTTCAGCTTCTGCATCGTTAGCTTGTATGCGGTAGAGTAGACTCTTTCTACTTCAGGGTACCTAGTCCTCTTGTCTAGGTTATAATGACCGTCTGGGTATGGTCCCCCGAAATCTACAGACACGACTTGCCACGGTCTGTCCGGAATTGTAGACGGTTTGACTGGTTCTTGTGTCCTCTCCTTGACGGTYATTTGGCATTCGAAACACTGTCCGATCATTTGTTCTATTAGATTGTTCATGGTTGGAAACCAGTATTTCTCCCTCAACATCTGCTTGGTTTTTGTAACGCCTAGGTGTCCAAGTTTGTGTGCTGTTTTTACCACTTTTCTTTGAACGCTTGCTAGCACAACGATCTTATTGTCTCTAAGAATAACTCCATCGACTTCGTACAGTTCCTGCCTTATTTGATAAAATGGACTGATATCTGCGTCTCTCCGGTAGTGTTCCCAATCCTCCGTTAGCATTCGGTCACGTAGTTTCTGTAATTGTGGGTCTTTCGCTGTTTCTTGTCGTATCTTGTCGAGAATAACGGCGTGCTCAACTTCAGTGACTTGTTTGACTACTGCTCCTACCTCTTCGTTGTCAGTCTCCGGTAATGGATGTCTTGACAAGAAGTCTAGTGGATCCTTCTCATCTTTCCCTGGCTGGTAGATGGGTTCAAAGTGCACATCCTGCATGCCCATGATCCATTTCTCGATCCGTGGTGGCATTTTGGCCGTTGCTTTGTTGAACATAGGTAACAGGGGCTTGTGGGCTGTAATGATTCTGAACCTTGGTGCCCCGATAAGATACATCCGGAATCTTTCTTTAGCCCAGGCGATGGCTAAAACGTCCTTTTCGGTTTGACTGTACCTTTTCTCTGGTTCCGTCATGGTTCTGCTGATAAAGTGTACGGGTTGCAGTCCCTTGGGTGTCTCCTGAAAGAGTCCCGCTGATAGTCCCTCATGGAAGCTTGCTACAGTGATTGACCTTCTTGGGTCGAAGTATGCTACTGTATTCTCACTGGCAATGCTCTCTTTCAGCTTGATGAAGGCGGCTTCTTCTTTTGCTGCCCATCTGAACTGTGTGTTACTGTGCGTTAGCTCTCTTAGCGGTGCTGTTAGTGTCGAATACCTCGGTATGAGCTTCGAGAGATACCGGAGCATTCCTAAGAAGCTTCTCACTTCTTCCTTGGATTTCGGTTGCTTGCACTCTTTCACGGCCCGAACCTTGTCTGGGGTTGGCTTCAGTCCGTCTTTTGTGAGTCTATATCCGTAGAATTATATTTCTTCCACGCCGAACTGGCACTTGTCGCGGTTGAAGGTGACTCCAAAATCTGCTGCTCTTTGTAGCACTTGCTCCAAGGTCTGGTTGTGTTTCTCTAGGTTGCGCCCTCCGATAAGTATGTCGTCGTGCTGGCTTAGGCATCTTAGTATATCGCCGAATACTCTGTATATTGTCTCATCGAATAGATCTTGTGATGACTTGCCTCCAAACACGAGTCGTTTGGCTCCCATGGGGTACTGAATGTTGCTATAGCTCTTGAGTCTGGGTGTAACTGTAACTGGTCGTAGCCTTGTCTCAGGTCCATCTTAGAAAAGATCTTGCAGTCGTGAAACTTGTAGGTAAAATCTTCGACGATCGGTCCCTGGGTTATACTGTTCCTGTTCATGCATTCATTTAGTACTCTAAGATCCACGCTTGCTCTGATCATGTTGGGCTCTAATTTTTCCCTTGGCGTGTCCTTGAACTTGGGTTTAGGCTGAACCACTAGGGGTGAGCACCATGTGACTGGTTCTCCAGGTGGTACTCTTTCGAAGATGTCTTCCTCAATACCTTGTTCAAGCCATTTTCTCAACGGCTCTTTAAGATGGTAGGCGACCGGCCTTGGTTTCTGGGCTACAGGTACTGCCTCTGGTTTCATGCTGAAGTTAACATACAGTTCCTCGTTTCTCTTGTTGTCTCGTATCCTTCCGATACCTTCAAATACCTTGCTGTGTCTGGTAACAATCTCGTCGATGTCCGTCTGTGGCTGCTGTTTGTTCTTATCTGCGATCCTTCGGATCTGTGAGTCCTGTTGCGTTCCTAAGCTGTTTGCTTCAGCTAGGGTGCCTTCTGGGTCAATCCTTAACATGCCAAGTTCCGTAAGAGTGGCTCTTCCGATCAACGGTGCTGAATTAATCCGTCCTCGAACGACGATGAAAGTTGTGTGTACTCCTCTGGTTTTGTTTCTCACGATGGCGTTGAACTCCCCTTTTACAGGTAATCTGTACTGCAGTGCATTTAGCTTGACCTTGCTTTCGCGCAGCTGTTTCTGCGGTTCCTTGGACCCATGGGTCAGCGCTTCGAACTGATGCTCATCCATAATGTTGACATCCGCGCCACTGCCAGGTTCAACTCCGACATCAACGTCGTCAATTCTCACCGTTATTTTCTTGGCCTGTTGATTCCACTCGACACTTTTTTGTTGCTTGAGGTGTTGGAAGAATTCGTCGTTTTAGCTGGTCGAGTCTTGTTGCTTTTCGGTAGTGGTTTTTTTCACTGGTTTTTTTCTTGGGTTCTCCGTTTTACACTTGTACTCTTGAGGTCTTGTAAACGGTTTTGTTTTGCAAACTATTGCATAATGGCCTCTCTTATGACATTTCATGCAATTTTTGCCTCGGGCAGGGCAGTTTTGCGGTTTAACGTGCTTTTGTTGTCCGCATCTATCGCACTGTTCGCGCCTCTGTCTGCACGGTAATTCTTTGGACTTTGTGGGTTACCTGTGGTGCTTTGTGATTTTCGCAATTTCCTTTGAAGTTTCCTTCATATATTTTATCATGGTGTGAGTATCTTCCATTTGACTTGCTTCTGCTAGGAGTTGATCTAGATTCCACTTTTTGCTTATGGTTTTTTGAATCAGTGTGCGGCTCTCGCTTGTTTGAATTAAATGTTCTAAAATTCGCTCATCTAAATTGTCGCCAAACTCACATTCCATCGCCCGTTCTCTCAGCCTCGCGGCATATGCTAATGTCGTCTCACTAGCTTCAGGTTTCATGACAAGGAATTTATATCTAGCATGGTGTTTATTCCGTTTGGGTAGAAAATGCTCATTTCATTTCGATTTCAACTTCTCGTATTCATTCATCTCTCCTGCGCTAGAATTTTGCAAACTTTTCTCTCATCTAGCGATTTCTTTCCCTCCATAAATAATCAAGGCATCTTTCAGATCAGTCGGATCATTTATCTTGAAATAACTGAATTCTCGTTCAATTTCTTCTAGCCATTCCTCCCAGCGTTTTCCTTTTGTAATCTGGTCCTCTCCTGGTGTAAATGGAGGTGTTTTGAGGTTTCTAGTTTCTGTAATAACTGTTACTTGTTGTGCTTGAGCTGCCTGAGCGGCGCTCGCTTCTGGTTCTGGCGGCGGCATTTCTCTTCATTTCTTGTGTTTATTTGGCCCTGTTCGACTTTCCTTTTCACTAAGCTTTGAGGACCTTTTTCAATCGACTTTTCTGGCTTGTTTTTTTCACTCGTCGCCAATGTTGTGTCCGCAGAATCCACAATAAATAGAGACTTTGATGTCATTCGTCCTCGTGCTTTATTCCTCACACAACTAACTACACACACGATTAAATTACATGTACGTGTCATGTGACACATGGCGTGACAGCCGGAAGTAATCTGGATATTACACCATTGATTGAATTTTTTCTCTAATCGTCTATTCAAGACGTACGATTCATGTCAAACCACATAATAGAATCAGCGTTACATTCATAATAATGTTTTTTTATTTGCTCAATAGATTGTCAATGTTTATGATAATTTCGCTAATGATTTTTTTTTGTTCTTTGTGAATGGTTGTCAATAAATGCAATTGTCTGTCGATTGGTGTTATCGAAATTTATTTCAATGAAAATGACAATACGGTTCCCGCTCACAATGCCTGAACGAGCTTTTGTTTGTCAGTTAAATATACTGAATATCAACAATAATCAAATATTGTAATTGAAAGCTAAATCCACACTAATGAAGTGTATTGTAGAGTTAATGAAAACATATTCACGTTATTGATATAACTCTTGGCTTATATTAGAGTATCTTTTCTGTTAATGAACAGCAAAAGGTGTAGAATGAAATTTGAAAATAATACACCTTTTGCTGTTCATTAACAGAAAAGATACTCTAATATACGCCAAGAGTTATATCAATAACGTGTCAAATAACGTGTTAATATGTGTATCAAATATCGTTCATTCGAATCATGCAAATGTTTGTAGAACCACGCTATAGAATATAACATTGACCCTCATGATTGTCCAAACGCGTTATAGATT
>NW_022258079.1:22466-37117 GCF_009602425.1 Actinia tenebrosa | reverse complement strand
TTGGGGCCCATGGAGAGGCATTTCGCCTCCACCTACTTCCCTATGGACATTTCTGGTGCTTGCTACCAGCGCAGAGGACACAAAAAAATACTACTTTGTGCCTACCAGTAGAAAAGGTAGTCGAGGCGCGGACAATCCATACACTCTTCTAATCGTCTCGTCCGTATCTCCCTCCATAAATGTTGTGAAGGCAAAGTCGGCGTCTAAGCGGTCCAGCACCTGAGTTCGCAGTCGGCGCACAGTTTTGTTACTAATGCTTTTGATGGTGTCCATCTATATCTAAGGAATATTTTATCCTCCGTTTGCGACACAAATATTTTAACCTTCGCAAACATAGCAGCAGTAAGGAAATCTTCGCGCAACATATAACAGAACACGGGTAATTCCCGCGGGGGACGCTAGTGCATCCGGGCGATTCCGAATGGTGACCGCGAGTCCCCCTTACTGCCTACGGGTTTGGTACGGGTAAAGTGGACAAATCGGATATTTGCCTAAAAGTCCGTAGAGTTGGCTCGAATAATTCCCGCGGCCGGCGCCGTTACGTGGGGGCAGGTAATCCCCGGGCGATTCCGAATGGTGACCGCGAGTCCCCCTTACTGCTGCTGAATATGATCAAATGCGCATTCCAAATTAAAAACATCATGAAATACAATACAAATGTGAAAAACGTATAGTATCGTATATGTCTAATGATTTGAAAAACACTATATATCATATYATATATATTATATCATATCATATCATAGACCAAACCCAAAACCTGCACCGATGCGAGACCAAAGTCTGCTGTATGTTTTGAAGGAAAGAGCTAGACATCCTACTCACAGAAATTCTCAGTGATTTTCAATGGATCTCTTCACGTAATGTATTTCTATTTTAGTTCACGTGTCATTCTCTTGTCATTCCCCATTCCCTTCTTGAGATGTGCTAATTGTGTCTTCTCATGCCCCAACCATTAAACAAAGAAATGATACTATAGCGAACGACACGTGCTCTGAAATGGGAAAACACTGCGCCCAAGGTAAAGAGGTCTTTTTAAAAGAATGGTAGTCATAATGGTGTGATAACAATATGCCTTTTTTATCTTTTCTTTTCTTTAGTAAACAAGGTCATAGACGAGATGGAAAAACTGAAAAAATGTAAGCAAAACTCTTTCATTTTAATTATCAATAACAAGGTTAATGTAGAAAAGCGGTAGTAATAGCGGAAGCAATAGGAAAGGAAAAGCAGTATGGTTACAGGTAGCCCAATTTAGATAAACGTGATACATGAAAATAAAATCGGAAAAATTGAATAGATAATTCGAGGACAAGATAATATCATCCGTAATACGAAAGACTAAAAAAATCGAATAATTCAACACAATATCAGGTTTAGTGAAAATTGCGATTTTTTTTTTTTTGCCATTTAACTCGAAATTTTGGAGATTTCCGAGTACTTTTTCAGGACAAAATGCACTATTATGAATGCTGGTTAATAATGAAAGAAAGAAAGAAAGAAAGAAAGAAAGAAAGAAAGAAAGAAAGAAAGAAAGAAAGAAAAAAGGAAAAAGCTTTACTTCTCTTATATAGCAATAGGATTTTTTTTTCGTTTTTTCCAATTTTATTAACACCTATCACTTTTAATTGGGCTTCCTGTGGTATGGTACGAAAAAATTACTGGAACTCAATAACTTTGCCATCTATCAGGCTGTGGCACTTTCTGTTTTGAAAGTTTGGAATCTAGTACGTTTATTAACTCTTATTAATTTACGAGTCACTACAAAAAATCCAGCTGCAATCAAAATTTTAATGCTAAGTAGCAGTAAATTATAATAATACTAGAAGGAAAAGTAAGAAATTACTTACAAGTTATTGCCTTCGTCAATTCTCGACTCGCAATGTACTCTTGATATTCTGGGTCATGTCTTAGTAACTTACAGTTTTATAAACTTAAACAACAACCTTTGTCTTGTTTTGTTTTTCATCAAAAAGGCATAGCTATGCATTGTTTTAATATTAATATACGCAATAAATATTAACCGCTTTCTAACTTACGTAGCACGCTGATCTGTAAACTACGACCTGCATCCTAGTCTTGTAAAGTATACCTTTTTTGGTCTACAGGAGCAAAGTAGTGGGGGRAAAAATCAAGCAACGAAATTTCACTCTAAGCGCGCGTAAAAATCGATCGAGCGCAACAAGCAAAGAATTCGTTGACAAAATTTATCCATCGCATGTGATCCTGTTTGGGCTACTTGTGTTTTATTCAGCACGTATGAGCTAATATGGATACCAAGGTCTTTGCGAAAGTCTAACATTTCAGCAGCTATAATTTATAACAAAACTTTTATGCTCGTTAAATTATTATCCACAGCCAAGACTGACGAGGAACTCGCGAAGAAAATTCGTAAAGGTAATTAGAATAAACTGCATAACATAACTCAGCGTTTCCATCAAGCAAATCTTATGACCGACAGTAAATATATGTAACAATCACACAGGTCTTACAAAATAGGCGCTTAATAAGCGCATGCGTCTAATGGCTTAATTAGTCTTTAAAACGTAATTAGAGCATGGACTAAACAATAATTTAGTTCTTAAGCACGTGAGGCTCGCCATTCTGATACCTACCTAAAGTAACTAAATTGATTTTAATTGTTTCAATTTTTATTTTACTTCTTCGATCTTCTACGAACTTCGAAGACCAAGCTAATTTCATAACTAAATGAGTGTGCAGTGTAATATTATGATAAGACTGTATTGCAGGGTAGTCGTTTTATGTATCTACTTATCCACTTCATAGGGCTTTACTTCGCTTTCATAAGAAAACTAGCAAACTATAAAACTAGAACATGAAATGACATATAATAATGTTTTTTTGAGAAAAAGACACTCACCTCTCCCTATTGAAACCAAAGTTCGAGTCCTGCGTCGGTGTTGTATGTTAGTAGGGATGCTTATTGAATCTCTCCTGTGCTTCTCTTGCTTTTCTTGGGTTCTCTTGTTTTGCTCCCTACACAAAAACTCAAGTGGAAGGAAAACCATTCCGTGGAATCCGTTGTTTTAATTAAAAATGCCATTTATTATTATTTTCTAATGATAATCCGATTGCCAACACGAAGTTTTAATTGACAGCTAGAAACGCCCTATAATGTGTTTGTTTTGTCTTAGGCCTAGATTCGAAAACGATTTTGTAATTAAATTAAAATCAAGCATGCAGTTTTTAAAATGTTTTTATATTTAGTTTGAATCATGTAGGTYTACGCTTTTCTAAATCTTATTGGGTTCATTTTAAGTTTCTTGTTCAACTTGGCGTAGGTCATGTACATCATTATACGCTTCAATCTAAAACTAATGTCTGGTGTGAATTTCAAATCAATCCAACTCAGAAAAGCTTATTAAAAAACCGATCAAAAAAGTTTGTTATTGCTTAAGGTCTGATGTTAAGATACCAGATACCAGGTACCAGATCCGAAGTTCGATAAAAACTCATACCATTGCATTAGGCCCTCGACAGCACTCGACCTTGATAAAAACCCAAACTCCGTTTAGATTGTTAAGTGGCTTATGTCCTTAATTGCAAGTTAACACTTTATGCGTTTTGAAAGAGTGTCTTTCTTTGTGACTTACTTCGTTACTCCATCAAGTCAGATGCCAACTTTAGTAAAATAATCGGTGATACTTAATACAGCTATTTCAAAAACTGAATACCAGGCTCTAGCTGCACTATATTATAATTGAATACAATCGGCAAAAGGTCACAGTGTTATGAMATTTTCATAAACTTTGTCTGTAAGTTTTTCCGGTGTGATTTCTTTTGAGCAAAAATTATTTACATATAAATATGTTATGTTTTAGTCCTGGTAAGCAACAAGCAAGATTCATAATGCCGCATGCGACGTGGAGCATGCTACAAAACCTTTTTGGAAAAAGCTGTAAATCTTTTTTAACATGAAGCAACTCGATATTACCTTTTTTTCCCTACATGTTCGTCTGAGTAATAACATGCACGTTTGAAACTAACCAGCATTATAACCAGCATCATTGTAACATCGAACAAATTTTGATGCGTGTAATTATAGTCAGTCATCATTTCACGCAAGTAAATCACCTATAATCTATACATTGTCGTGTAATCAGTTAGTTTATGTAAGACGTCGAATAAATTACATTCCAGTACATATTGGTTAGATTATTTTATGACTACCAAATATTACGATACGAAATTTTTTGCTTGCTTTAGCACCTGCAATAATAGGCTTACTCTAGTTAATGCACAGTCTGTATTTTAATTTCACTCAGGAACGGAGAGCCTCGGAGTTACATTCAAAACATTTGAGCAATTGAGTGGTCTATGGATATCTATACTACATAGAATATGGCGGGTTTGGAAGGCTAAAGGTACGTCGGCTTCAAACATTAGCATGCACGATATTCACAAAAAAATTGAGTAACTTATCCTCATCCTTATGATTGACTAAGACTAGACAAGGCAACATACCTCAAACGTTGCAGGCATTTTAAAAAAAGAAAAAACTTTTGATAAAACAGAATTAACAAAGCCAAAAAATATCCCAATACAACATTTTCGAATTCGTACACTATACCGCTGTGTTTCTGCATTACAGACTCATTTACTAAAGATTAGCCTCTTTTCAATGTCACAATATTCACAAATACCAACGGCAAAAATAAGAATGTACAATTTTAACAATACAAACACTTCCAATGTCACGTGAATATTCTACATAAAATTGATGCTATTCCTGAGCAACAAAGAACGAAACAAACTGAAATAACTGATATATTTAGCACTGCCTAAAAGCGGAGTTCCCAATAGTAGAGGGAGCCCAATTCAGATAAAATTGCCGGAAAGATGAAAATAAAATCCATCGGGTAAAAATATCTTCAATTGTACAAAGATGTTTTGTTGCGTTTGTGAAACGTTTTTCATAGAAAATATATGCGAAATAAGCAAATGAAGGCCTAAAYCTCATTTTCAAATAAATATTTTGCTTTGGGTTAGCACTTTGATTCCACTTTCATCGGTCATCTCCACTTCTAAACAAGTTTAAACTTTCCGAATAATATGATTTTTTACGGTGGCCCACAAGTCTCACGGCAAAACAAAAACTCACGGCAAAACAAACAAAAGTCACGGCAAAACAAACTAAACTCACGGCAAAATATAAAACGAAACGAAACGAAACGAAACGAAACGAAACGAAAATTGTAAATATTTTAAACCGAAGCTCGATTATTTTCTCTCTTTTTGATCATAAATTATTTAATTACTTGATTGTAAGACTGTATGTTTGTTTATTTATTTATTTATTTATTTGTTTATTTATTACTTATTTATTTAAATAACATTATTCAAAAATAAAAATTAATTAGAATAATTTCTTGCCGAATACGATAATAGATCGTTGTTATCATTCCTAACTGTTTTTGAATGGGTTTTTAACAAACTTTTTGTAGCTGGACAGATTTTGAAATTTACACCAGACATCATTGTTAGATTGAAGTATGTGATAAAAACTATGAACACCTGAGGATCCATTGTTTCAAAATATATGCCTTTATTGAAGTGGACTAGCAATTCTGTAGCTTTCCATATCGGGTTGGCTTGGTTTGTATCATAACATTCCTCGTTACAAACTGAAGTTCGTCTATAGCTCTCTATATCTTAGACTGTTATTAACGTATTCCGAGACATCGAGTGTGCACCAAAAATTTATAACCCAATAAATTAATTTGCACAGGTACAGGGGCGTAGCCAAGAAGCCTCCATCCCCCCCCCCCCTGATATAATAGAAAAGAGAAAACTGAAAATAATTTTCATGGAAACTTCTCTTACATCGCTCGACAAAAACACAATCATTCAAGAAAACCATTCAAGCAGTCTTTAAGAAGGTTCGCGGATATTTATCGCACGCATCCTTTCCATGTTTATTATTCATTGTGCGCCCGCGCTAATCGTATAACGTCAATGGAATATTTTGATGGGCGAAAAAATCGGGTCTTTATTTTTTTCGTTTTGTTAATACTTTATATGAAAAAAATAAAAGAATCTGACCATGGGATCAAATCTGAAACGCATATTTTGTGCATAAGTGGAAGAGAATTTGTTGTAAAGGTAAAGGCTACAAGGCTTACATTTCATTTAATTGAAACATTGTCTAGAGTTCGGTGGAAAACAGGAACGAAAAATTTGAGTCAGTAAATTATGGCTTTACTTTGGATGCTTGCGTTGTTTGTGCGTTTTCATATCAAAAAAGGTACACTTCCACGCGATCTGACTTCTTTAATAGCCGAAGCTTTTAACCCTTACTTTTTTATGTACTCATTTTATTTTTAGTATGATATTCTTTCGTTATTAAAAAATGCTTATATGGTTTTAGTTGAAGACCTCAAAACCTGTCACTGAGAAGAAAGCAGCTGTTTAAGAATAGATTATTCATAATGGGGATTTAAAAATTCTTAAAGTGGTTTATCAATATTGTTGATTTTTTATATTATTATTATTAATTTATCAGGMGCAAGACAGGTGATGAGTTCAATAGCAAAGAGTATTGCAACTAAAACAACGCAAACATTGACACCTCACTTCGATCATCTCTTTCAAAATAATCAAAAAAAGGGTAATTATCTCTGTCACATCTGTCTGTCTGTCTGTCTGTCTGTCTATCTGTCTGTCTGTCTGTCTGTCTGTCTGTCTGTCGGCTAACCTACTTAGATAGGGCATCATGTTTATTAAAGTATTTTGTTATTTTGTTTACATTATTCATTTGTAAAATATACTGTTTTGCAACGGCGGACTTCCGGTTTGTATCGTTGTGACTGTTGTGCTAAATCTTATGCATAAGCAAAAAAATATGTACTCTATTTTTTTATGCATGCACAGACACAGAACACTTGCCGAAGCCGCACCAGATCTGTTACCCTCCAGCCTGAGACCGTTGTTACGCCACAAAATGTAATAACTTGCACAAAATGTAATAACAACGCAAAATGTAATAACTTTTGACGCAAAATGTAATAACTTTCAATAACGCATTTTAAAATCAATGTTTACTGAATGGACGTAAACGACACAGTAGAATAGAACAGTACAGAATAGAGAATCGTCTGGGGGRAAAAACTGGTTAGACTACATTCAAATTACGAGATATTAAACAATTGCCCGCGACTTTTTGCTAAGATTAAATGCTAATTGTTATGTATTTTTTTATTGCTTGTTGATGCACATTCTGACTCATTAATTTATGTCATTTTGGTACGTTTTTTTACCATAATGTGGTAATTTTTTTAAAGTGTTATTAACTCAATAAAATGATTAACAAGTTGACAATTTTGCATAATAAACTAGCCCTTATTCATGAGACATGTCGGGATTCAATACGATAGTTTTAACATACTTCAATTATTAAAATCATTGAAGTATGTTGATCCTGAGTGCGCTTGATATTGGTGATATTTATGAAGAGTTGCTGATTTTCCCCTCAAATATACTACTGTTGGAGTGAGTGGACTTGCTTTGTAAAAATCCACATGTTGAAATCGTGTATTGAATATTTATCTTAACGGTTCATGCGAAATTCAAGTTAAAGTCATCTGGTATGGTTCGTATACCGAGCAAATATTGATTTTCTGGTTATTTAAAATGCGTTATTGAAGTTATTACATTTTGCGTCAAAAGTTATTACATTTTGCGTTGTTATTACATTTTGTGCGAGTTATTACATTTTGTGGCGTAACAGACCGTCCAGCAACATAAATAATTTTATAAAAGAATTGAAAAAAAAAAAATTAAGACAAGCATGTTTATAATTCTATCTAGATTTAATTAATTTATTTTAGTAATTTATTCATATTATCACTACTAGCTTATTCCCAAGCATTTATCGTATTATATATCTATAAGCATAGTCCATGATATGTATTTTTGATATGYATATTTTTCGATTCATTATACAGATCATGAGAACGAAGCCGTAACCATTTCATTCTTACCAAAGAATACAACAAAAGAAAAAAGAAAAGATGTTTTGTTTCATAATAATACTCAAAGCAATCAAATACAGCAGAGAGCAGATAGAGCTTTGAATCAAGATWCTAAAATGTTAAAAACAAAAACCGAAGAAAAGAAGACTGCAAAACATGACGATCTTCAGAATGGAATTAATGTACATTTGAGTGGGGTTCCGTTCAATTCCTCGGTAAAGAAGGGAGAAAAAAATGCTGAATTTATGAAACAAAGCAACGTTTTAAAGGAAGCAACTGTCACGAGAAATGTGAAAAGAAACGAAAGACAGAATCAAAAGCAAGATCAGGATAGTGGTTTGCAAATTATTGGAAAACAAAGAAGTAAAGAGAATCAGAGTGACACCAACAAGMACGGCAAACAAAGGAACGCTGCAACGCACGTAGATTCCAACTTCAATTCACATGGCAATTCAGTTGGTATTAGGGTGTTTCTTAAGGCTCCTGCAAAACTGAAAGACAAAAGATTATCAAGCATCAGGGAATATAAACTCATGAATAAACGTACAGGTAAAAATTTYGTTCTTAAGACAAGCACTAATCGGTCTGGAAAAAAGTCTGGAAAAAATGATGATGAGCCTTTATCATGTAATTCCAAAACTAACAATTCCAAGACAGGAGAATAATTACCATAGTTAAAAATCAACCACACCCTAAATCCATTGTTTGATGTAGGTTCTTAAATTATTTGGAAAACCCAGATTCTTAAAGCCGGGGACGGAATGATATCAACAGGGGAGAACGGGGCTGAATTATAAACCCGGGATAGATTTTTAATTACACGGATATATTGTAAGCACTCTATTTCCAAAAGAACAAAGCAACAGYAATCTACCTCTCTGAATTCAATATAATGAAGTATTTCGTGTTTTGCATCGAAACAATGGAATTTAGAGCTTAGTTGATATTTTAAACCAGTTCAAACGCACAGGCTCGGTTTTGCATTAGAATTCAAGACCTCGGGCCTGCGGCCTTCGGCCTACATGTCTAATGCAAAACCTCGCCCTAGCGTTTGATCCTTTATATAGAACCAAATTAGTAAAACTGTGAACCTTGAAGAAAGAAAGTTCAAAACTCGCAAAAATATGAATTTCCAAAATCGAAATTTTATATGAAAATACATTGGTAGGCTAGATGCAAAGGTCAACTCAGCTGGAGTAAATAGACCGTTTTCTCAAGGTTGCGTGCGCATCCGACTTGACGTGCCACAAAACTGAAAAACGCAAAACCAGGAAACATGAGAAGACAGTTTTATATTTAAAGAGGAGAATAATCGATTTTATGAATTCTTATCGAAAAAAAGCTCACAGCAATGCATGATAATGCTCGTGTTCTGGTAGCTTGGCTCGTCAAGTTCCTTAAGTTTGGAAGCGCACGCAACCTTGAAAAAAAGGTCTATTGGACGGCAAAGTCCGAAACGTCAGTTAGTCATACTCTTTTTATTGTGCACTGCCAGTTCAACTTTCTTATCTCGTATCCGTCATTTACGCATTATACATCGACTCAGATCAAACTAGTTTACTCGCTAGATTTCTTTCGTCTTGCCAGAGCTCATGAATACTCCCACGTCACCAAGTTCCATGTTGACGAGCTCAAGAAATAACAATGATTACAAGACTCATCAATATCTCCAAGGTAGCAACCTTTATTTGACGAAAACATTATTTAGATTTGTATATTTCAACCAAATATATTTAACAATTATTTCAAAAAGGTATAAAGTGTTTTGTTGCACTTTGCATTTTGCATGCCAAGCCTGAATTGCAAAGTGGACGATGTGAATGCAATCAGCGAAAGGTCACAAAAATCTTACCAAACTTTGTCTGCACGTTTCTTTATTATATTTTCTTCTGTGCTGACATTATTTACATATCAATAATATATATACAAGCTTGGTTAGCAACACGCAACATGCAACATAGCTTGAAAATATTTTTTAAACAATATTTTTTCGAAATAGATGTGATACACCCTAAAACAGCCAATCAAATATTATACAGTGGAACCTCGCCTTATGGCCACCCGCTTAATACGACCACTCCGTTATTGCGGTCAGCTATTTTGTGTCCCGACGAAATGCCCATACATTTACTGTAAAATGTACCGGCTTAATGCGGTCACCCGTTAATACGGCCAACGGCCACTTTTTTGTGGTCCGATTGACAAACTTCCATACTTTTTAACCCCGTATTACGGCCAGGACAAATAGGTTACAGCTTAGATCTTAATGTAAATACTGTAAAGTTATTGCTGCAAAATCTGCGATTCTTTTATTCATTCGGTTAACATTCTACAGTAATGTTTTTTGTAGAATCAGAATCAACACAACAACTTCAAACAGAAAAACACGTACAGTGCGATGCGCTAAAGTATGTCCGCATTTATTTTATAGCGGTACAGTATTAATACGAGCCATGCCGATAGTCTGTCTGGGGTGATATCCAGCCTCGAGTCAGTATGGCTTCAAAAGAAGCTTCATTCGTCTGTACAGAGCGAAGTCACTGCCTATTTTAAAAATTAGTTGTTACTGTACTCAATTTTCTCTGTTCTACTGTTATATCTACAGTCCCGTACTACTGTGTAATTTAAAGTTTTAAAGTACTACTAAAGTTGAGTTATATCTGAGCTCCAATAGCATCAGAAGTTTTAGAAACATTATTTAAAAATACAATATGCATTATTGCACTTAATTTGTTTAGTAGTTTTGTACTGATTAATAAAACACATTTTAACATATTTTTGACAGCCCGCTTAATATGACCACCCCGTTAAGACGGCCACTTTTGAATGTCCCTTCGGTGGCCGGATTAACGGAGTTCCACTGTATCTTATAAAATATGTGCAACTTTCGTTGCTTTTTCTTCCATTCCGTTCTCAGGTAAATATATGAGGTTTACCAGAGGTTACCACAGACTGCGTACATTAGGAGCGGCAATTATCGCGCCAAATTTTAAAGATTGGGATTTTCTTGAAATTGATTAAGAATATCTTCAATAATTTTTTGGGGAAAAAATCATTTTGCAAGCTATAGATGATATCTACTATTCATTATTAAATTTATTTTTCATTTTTTAAATTGTATTTAAAGGTGTGCTTCCAGCAGACGGTGTGAGTAAAAATCAAGTTAAAATGCTTCAAGATAAGGTTAATCATCTTGAGACTGAAGTTACTGTACTGCAAACAGCAGTAGCTGGTCTTGTTCATAGAATAAATAATATGGAACGCTCATTCCAAGGTAAGAAAACTCTGAAAAATATCTTTTATCAGAAATCGATTGTCAACTGAACTGGACTCGTATTATTTCTATAGTCGCTTGGTTTTTTTGGTTTGTATAAATCAAGGTACTTGATGTGAGATAATGTTTTGTCTATGTGGCAACTACAGATTGATTGGCTGATGACACAAAGCAACTTGTAACGAGCTTTTCTGAAACTAATGGTTGGCATTTTCACATCACAATAACTAAAGTTTTGCTATTCTTGGGGAAGCATGTTACGTCATAGCCACACGTCAACTACATTGGTTGACTATAGCAAAGCGCTAGCATTCCTATTAGCTTCTCTTGTTAGCTCAACCAAAATGGTGGCTGTTTAATTGTCCTATATATCTCAAGGGATTTTGAGCCATGTGGATACCCGCCCCCAGGAATAGGTATACAAATCACGAATCTTTGGTCCTCACTTTGACTAACGATTACTCCGCTGAAATCTAATCAGTAAAATACCTACCCCAAACGATTTTCTCTCTCCTTCTTATTGGGCCTATTTATCTGCTAGTTTATAATTTGTATGGCGATCATCGTTTATATAAAGACTAAAAGTTTTWAAAAATTATTATTCCAACTCACAGAAGTATCTAATGTGACACAGAATGAAGTTATTTATGGTTCAACGCAAGCGTCTACGGCTACGACTACGTCACCATCACATTCTATTGGTTCAACACAAAAAGCAACATCAATATTCCCTTCGTTTTCAAGACAATATTACGGCACAATGTTACCAACTCAACAAWCTACGCCTACATCCCGATCTATAAACAACCAACTACTTTCACCGGGAATGTTTCTCGAGAGCATGCGGGCTTTACAGACGCGACGACAAAAACCGGTAATCGTCCGTCCCAGTACCATGCCTACATCTTTTATTCAACAACTCCAAGTGGAAGAATTGCCAGCTAAGCAGCATTTAACATCAGCTAAATCATCACCCTTTCCAGAACCGTTTTTAATGAAAGCTTCTAGCGTCGCAGAAAACTTTCACAAACAACCATTAGCCACTGAAAAATTAAAAGACAGTAGGCATAATGTGCATCAAATTATTATTCCGCTTGACACATTGTACAAAATGCAGGCTCAGGAGGGAAAACAAGTACCTGCTAACAGTTATGGTGAATCACGTGATTTAGATGAAGGTGGGCAATCACTGTCGGTATAGTGTAATATTGTATTTATGATACAAAAAGCTACACACACTAGGTCCTCAATAACAGATATAGATTCATTGGGTAAAACCTGACGACACTATGTTTTAGATAGGTATTTGGCGGTGAGATGGTGACTTTTATAATATTACAAAGTATCAAAATACGAAAGCTCTGGAATAGACGTTCGATCTACCAAGTGTTTATCATCGGGGGTTAAGACACGAGGTAGAGGTCAGTATTCGACCTACACGTTTTCAAACCTCTAGCGCCATAAGCTTAACCGTACGTGTAACGAAACAACTGGGACACGCCACGTTGACCTGTGTGTGTGTTGTATGTAAAGAGAAAATACATAGGTAGCGAGTATGACAAATTAAACAGACGTAAATGGTGAAAGGACGGTGGATATCGATTGAGATAGGTTTAGGACTTACTTGGAATGGGCTTGAGTGGTTTGTGAAGCTCGTTTTATGATTTACAAAGTAATGTTTACTGGGTTTGTTATAGCTAAAGGCTTATCATCGGCCAACTAATGTCCACGAAAGGGGGAGGGGGGGGGGGTGGGTAAGGGACGACATTAGTGGTGAGGCTACGGCTGAGTCTGAATTCGGGCTAACCTCCTTTATTTAAAATGAGAAGCCTTGTTCGGCCTTGCAAATAACTGGGTGACCTCCTTTTCGTTCGCTAATCAGCTATTACGATAACGGTGTATGGGTGTAAATAGACCTTTTAAGATTCGTATGCGAATTCTCTATATCAGATCACATGACATTTCCTTGAGAATTGTTTGTCTATGACACATGAAAGAATTAACTCCCAAGAGTGTAATCACATGGTCTGAAATGTGTACAACAAACAACGAAGCTAAAAAAGTCGATCACATAATCGTCACAATTTTTACGTAGCCGCGCATGCGTCATTGCCAGGGCAACGATCGAAACCAAATACAAATGAAAAGTCCATTATTATAACTTGTAAATAAGGTATGGGTATTCGCTTTGGCCTGGGACACGCCCAAAGCAGGGCGCGTGATCTGATATTTCGAGTTTAAACCCGTCTTTATCCAGGGTGTGTGGGTTGCTATGCGTTTCTTAAGTGCATTGGGAAGATACAAGTGTTCTTTTATATATTTGTGACCAGGACATTAATTACCAATTCAACCAAATGGACTTTGAATTGTATTGAAGTGAAATTGTACTATACCATGAAATTGTCTTTTTTCCCTTAAGCACGAAATTATATTCAATTCAAAGCATGACTTTTTTTATTCGAATGCTAATTAACGTTGCAGCTTTTTCTTAGTTGTATTGAGGAAGTAAATGACTTTGTCTTTGTTTCACTGCAGGCAATATTGTGTCAATCCATTCAAACACCATGCTGAAAGACAAAACAAAGACATTTCAAGCTCCTGTAAACAAACATCAGCAATATCTTGGAATGGATACGACGCAAGACGGCCATAGTAGTGAGCCACGGGTCAGACCCATTGTCAATATAATCGTACCAAATTCTCAGACAGCATCAATTCTTGAAAAAGGTAAATTAAACTGTTCTTAACAAGAGATAATCATTATTACGTGAATATGTGGCTAAGCGTCAAAACGAAGAGCAAGAATGTGTCTTAGTCTGTGTCTGTGTCTGTCTGTGTCTTGATATTACAATCTCTGGGCAGGTCAGGATTGCATGGTGATAAAACGCTTACCTCGCACCTCTGAGTTCCAGGGTTCGGAGTTAGTTGGTTCTCTTTCTGACTTCCAGGGTTTTTTCGGCCCTTCGGTTTTTCTTTACTCTTTTCAAAATCTAACCTAACTTATTCAAACTGGTTAGAGCTGTGCTCCGACTGCCCGATCGAGGCGCCAATACGTTCTTTGAATTCGTGCCTGATTGAGTAACCACTGCTACTTTTGCGGTTGTAATTAGCGATAACACGCTTGTTTTAGTTTGTATTTTATTTTATTATTATTATTAAAATGAGACACCACGCGTCTACGTGTTGCCATAGCCAGCGGCTACAMAGCGCAAGGAAGCGGTAGCTGGGTATTCCATAGCCTAGCCTTAGCTTAGTGATACCATAAAACAACGTTTGGAGTTTTACACCTTTTGTTGTTCATTAAGAGAAAATGTACATTCATTTGTGCCAATAGTTGTATCAATAACGTGTAATGTACTTTCATCAACACCACAAGTAACATCATTAGC
>NW_022258079.1:0-19124 GCF_009602425.1 Actinia tenebrosa | reverse complement strand
AAAAAAAGGTTACGATACACTTTACTAAATAATAATGCCGAGTTTATTTAAGCTAAACAGAGCTGCCCATATTTGTAGTTTCTGGGATGAAATAAAAGATTTGAAGGGTTTCACCTTTTGTGAATTGTCTTCGTTTAAACTCAATAGAAATAGTTGTAGTTTCTATTGAACTGTCATGAAAATAACAGAAATGCCTCTACAAATGTTTTAAATATCATTTTGGTCCGAAGGATTCAGATATATGTTGCGGCCCATAAAATTAAATTGCTTCCCTGTAGTTAAACCGTAAACACACACAGACGTCAAAGCAAAGGAATGCCAGAATACATTGCTTACTTATATTTCTGTTTGGGTTTCCTGTTGCTTTTATGAATAAAACTTAGTTCTAACACATAAATTAGAAAAGCACGTGGTCTGGAAAGGGAAAACTTTAGGCCCAAGATAAAATGGTGGTCTATTCCTTTGCTTGTCACGTGCATGGAGTTCTACGGAGATGATTTTAAAATTCGCCGGATAAACCAATCAATTGTCACAGAACTCCTCCGCAAAAACAAGGTTCAATAAAATAAAAAGTAGTAATAAATAATAAATAGTAAAATCCTTAATAGTAATTTTTTTTCTTAGTTCCACTCATTTAATTTCCAGTCATTAGATTTGCTATTACACCTGCTACGCCTTTTGGAACTATTTTTGGCAGTAGTTTATTTCGAATTTCATAGGAGGATTGCTAACACATACAAAAACATCCTATTTTTTACTATCATTATAACATTAGGAAAATTAGGAAGTTCGTATCTACTGAGTCCTGTGCTACTCAGCTTGTTCACGCCTTTATTACCTGTCGGATAAATTACAACAGATTATATTATAGTCTACCCGCTTATCAAATTGCTAAATTGCAACGAAGTTAGAATGCTGCCCGCGCTGACCTAGTGTCTTTGACTCCGCGTTTTTCATATTAACCCTGTCCTCGCGGACTTTAAAGGAATTGCCAGTGAGATTTAAAATACTTTTTAAAAATTCTCATTTTTACAGAGTTAAAATTATGAAAAACAAATTCTGAAACGCATGCATATTTTTCACCTTTGCTTCAGTCGAAGTCAACTATGAATAAGAAAAGCATCATCACAGATTTCATTCCAAGGCTGCTTTGGACAGTTGAGGTTGCAAGTCAGATCAAAAAAGTTGTGGCTGCATGACTTAACAACTATTTTAAACTAAATTATGGTTTTATRTATTGCTGACATCTGATGAAACCCAATTCCCCTGCTGTGAGTTTGGACATGCTGATACAGTTCAGTTTTCTGTTTAAAGGCCTTGCAACAATAGCTACATTTAAATGTTTTTTTTACCAGCACGTATGTGTTTGGAAATGCACCGCCAAACAATATTGGGTAATGCCACACACATGAAACAAATCATCTGCGTTTGAGCTGTCATTTTTTGTTCCGTCGTTTAGCTGAGACAACATATCTTCAACTTCCTTATAATACGAGTCATAAAGGTCTTGATTTCCAACATTTTCCAGGATCTTAATGTCGTCTTGATCAGATTGTACTGTAATATTACTGATAACCATATCGTTTATGCCGTATAACTTGCTGGCAGCAATACGTGGAGCGTCAGGTACTTCCAAATTTGCTTTCTTCTCAAATCGTGTTGCCGCAGCCCTCTCTACTCCACCAGGAAAGTAATTGTGATTCAAAAAGTCTGGATTTTTCCTTTCTTCATTATTATATATTATTATTATTATCATCATCATCTACGATAAGAATAACTTCTTTCGACAAGCTTTCTTGTTTACTTGATTTTCCATTTACCGTCAAGGTCCTTCCATTTCTAGAAAAATAAGTTTTGAGAGGTATGATCGCACTGTAGGATGAATTCAACTGTAAATTCATGATATACAGAGGGTTTTCCTTCACAATTCTGAAACAAAACAAAACAAAACAAAACAAACAAACAAACAAACAAAAAAAAAAGAAAGAATATTACTAAAATAAGAGATCGCTTCAAGGACACAATTAACAGAATAGTATTCTACTTAGAGTAGTTCCAAACACTCCTGATTGAGAATTGTAAAGGTAAAGCTGAGGAGTTCTCCATCAGAACCAAAGCAGCGCAAGGAATAGCAACAAAGAGGGTGGGAATAGAATAAACCAAACGTTAACCAAGGATAAAAAGTCAACTGATCAAATAGAGAATATATCTGTGAGAATTAGCTCAAAACTGATGACTGAAACTTTTRATGATTGTACAGTGAACACTATAATCATCAAAAGTTGTAATCATTTTGAGCTAATTATCACAGAGACATTCTCTGTTGGTTCAGTTGACGTTTTACTATGATCCTGGTTTGTCGTCATCAAWTTTTGATTTCTATTATGAACATCTTGGCAAGGAAAAGAGATATCGAAGAAAAGTAAAAGCCATTCTTATTTATTCAAGATCACTGCTTTAAAACCAGGAAGACAGCATGCAGGCTTAATAGGCACTTTAAATACTTTACCTAACTTTAGCATAAAGATCAATAAATAATATATAAATCTAGGCACTGCCAAAAAGCGGAGCTCCCAATAGACCCAGCGAGCACAAATTAGATAAAACTGAAAAATGAAGATAAAATCAGGGRAAAATCTTTAATTTTTGTTCTTCTTCAAGGTGGAGATAATGTCCCTCATAATGAAAACCATGAAGAGAAAAAATAAAATCGAAATGTATAACGTTTTCTTTGCACGAGTCTTTGTTTTCGACCTCAATTTTTTACTACCATGAGCTCGCCGCCACTTAGGAATTTTGTCTCTTTTAAAAAAACCACTACCAACCACCCCAGTGGCTAGTTTTGTTTTTGAATGTCTGGTTTAAAAACATAAGACAACTGCAGATAATCCTATATAATATCAAGTTTAGTAAAATTTACCATGGATGTCTTTCATTAAAATCCAAATTTAGGAGATTTCCGAACTTTTTATGGACAAATTAAATCAATACTGTGAAACAGACTTGAAAACAGACTTGAGAACATCTGAGACAAAATAAAAAAATAAAGCAAAATACAATGCAAAATACAAAATAACAATTTTCTTTGTCAGTAACTTGGCATTTGTAAATGTTTTTAAGATCCTTATACAATAACATCTCTCAACAACACAAATTTAAGCTCATTTTTATAATCATAGTAGCTCGAAAAGCTCAAAAGGGTTAAAATTAAGATAAGCGATCGTATAACAAATTAATTCAACAGTGACTCGTTGAAGTTCTCTTGAACTTGATAATATAGTCTTATAACCTATATTTATGTATTTATATTAACTGCTTTGGCTTCAAAGTCTACTCACAAAGGAACATGAGGTACATAGCATTATTTATTTTAGGATTCTATTCGATTTAGTGAGAAGCAAAATAAATAATTCCAGGGTTTGATCTTTGCAGTTCGAAGCGTTATGATCTCTTTAACTTTTGTTTAAAAAAAAAAAAAAAAAAAAAAAAAAATGGCGATTCATTTAAGAATATTGATAAATTATAAAATGTAAAGCAATGAGAGAGGTTTTGAGAAAATATTAGCCTGTATTCACGTTTTAAATGAAGCATTTTGATTTTCTAATTACGCATGCCAAAATTCGGAACCCGGAGCTGGAATTGGAGTTCCAGATAAGTATATGGCAATAAACGCTCTGCCTGCAAACGGCTTTTCCCACTGTCGTTCGAAATTTTGCAACTTATTTTTACTTCTCCTTTAGATTCTAAGAGACTCTGATACTAGAAAACCGTCCCAACCAGGGTCTGGTTTATCATTACTTCGAGACCTCACGAAATACTTTATCAGTATTTTTGGAAGCTCAACCAACTGATCATCCATGCGTATTGAAACCAGGTCCTCCAGATACTCCAGGTATCCCAGCTTACCCTGAAACCAGGTTGTAGTTCTAGTTCGTCGCTCGTTTGCCGGTAGTTTTAGCAATGTTATTTATTTATAAACTTTGTCACACATCTCTTGGATTTGTTTAATTTGTGGAATTCAAAAAATTCACTCGCTGATATATACTTATACTACTAAACTTAGTGTTTGTTTTTTGTTTTTGTTTTTTTGTTTTTTTTCAAATGACTACTTTAAATCATGTAAGAACTACGAGTACTCTTACCATGATAACAAGTACACTTTTTTCGCTCGTTTTTGACACAAACAAWAGCAAAACAAGAATACACTTACACAATAAGTTAAGAGCATGTGTCTGAACACAAGTAGTAGGGAATGGCCGGTTCTGGCGATTTTTGCCTCAGATTCAGAGTATGGATTTTTTGTCTAGATTTATCATTAAGCATCAAGGCATAATTTACTAGATGAAACTTTTCCCTGAATTCTTGGAAGTGGATTATGTATTGAATTCTTGGAAGATAAGTTATTAAGGATCAAAGCATAATTTACTAGATGAAWCCAGTCTTGAATTCTTGGAAAAATATTATCATGATTTCTTGGAAAATAAGTCACGTGACACCAAGCCAGAATTTTACTAGATGAAACTTTCCCTGTCTTTAATATAATTTTTACTCATGATTAGAATTGAATTTTGTCTTTAATAAGATAGCTTAATTACTAGGTTTTTAATGCTAGATTCATCCTCTGAGTTACAATGTTTGGTTTCTACGCTTGGTTCCGAGGCTATGTTAAAAAAAAAWAATTTCTCGTTAAGGCTTAAGGAAATGACTCATATATAAATTATGTCAGATAAAATAAAAGATAAAATYATTGTTAATGAAAAATCATTTAGTTTACACCCAGTTTATAACAGGTATGCCAGTAGTGAAGATGGTTATATTATTAATATAATTAGGAGAATACCTATGAAAGGTAATATTAGTAATAATGGATATTTAATAGTAACTGTTAGGAAACATGGTGAATGTAATACGAAATCATATTATGCACACCGATTTATATGGGAATGTTATAATGGGTTAATCCAAGATGGTAAAGTAATAGATCATATTAATATTGATAAACAAGATAACCGTTTGTGTAATTTACAAATAGTAACACAGCAACAGAATTGTAAAAAATCTGCTGAAAATAGAGATTATTCATTTGTTAAGAATAATCACAAAAATAAAAAATGTGYGAAAGCTACTAATATTGATAAAGAGAATGAAGAAACATTTTATGATAGTATGCATGCTGTTCAACAACATATAGATATTAACGCCGGAATCGTAAAAATGTGTGCTGAGGGGAAGAACAATGTTAAAAGCGGTATATCTAAGAAAGATGGGTGTAGATATAAATTCGAATATGTTAAAAAAGAAGATTTACCTGAAAATTATAAAARATCTGCTAACAAACGTCCTAAGAAGAAAAAAATAAAGATAGTCAGAAATAATTAATATATTTGACTACCATAAGATAGTAATAACATCATAATATTTTATAATGTGTCTATTAGATACATTATAAATAAATAGCTATTATTTTAAGCCATAATGACACACCATGTCAGGTTAACGGAATATGTACCAAACTAAACCAGTCACAACAACAGTAATAACTGCTAGATTATTTTCGTGTTTTTCAGATGATGGTGATGGTTTTATAACAGGTTTATTAAAATTATYAGACGTATCTGTTTTATTCGAATTATCAGATGTATTCGTTTGTTTATCATCTGTTTTTTGATGGGGTAATTTAACCTTTGAATCTCCCATATTATTCTTGGGTATTCCAATTGATTTAACATCATTATTGATATTATTTATACCAAAACTCATATCATTTGTAGCCCGTTGGAGTTTATTATTATATCCAATAGTTGATTCAGTATTTATAACTAAACTAGATGGTAACAACCAACAACCTGGTGATATCGCTAAATCGAGTTTTACTTTTGCCTCTTGAATCGCAAACTGATACCTTTGGATACTTTTCGAAATATCTTTTTCAATTACTGAATTTTCAAATAGCTTTAAGAATACGTCTTGAGTTTCTTTAGCTGAACCTGAATCACCAATGATTGACGACCTAGTGTTAACCTGTGAGCCAAGAACGCAATAAACGAATGCTTCTATACTTTGGTTCAATCGTGACAATCCTGCTTTTGTTATACCATGACCTTTCTGAGGTATGAACCAGTTATATTGACTTCGATCCTTATGAGTAGATGTATAGTATGCTGTAAGAGAGTCTTTATAAGGACTCCTATAATGAAAATTAAACATATCTTCATCTGTGGATTTACCTTTGAATCGGAAATCTGGGTTGGATGAATCGATACCAAACTCATTACAAAGTTTTGCTACCGCGCCTTTATTATATCGAGTACCATACCAAACAAAATTATTATCCCATGGTAGTGGTACTTGAAGATCATTTAGAATAGATCTAATCGTGTATACGACATGAAACCTTAGAATAGAGCCGATTTGTGTGTCAGTCTCAATAATGTCATAGCTAATACCACAACCGCTTGTTGCACACCATACAGCAAAATTAAGCTGTTGAGACCAATATTTCATATTTGGTTCTTCCATCCATGTAGTGTAATCACTTACATTTTGTACAGTTGGTGGTGTTAGTTGGAATACATTGTTAAGAGAAACAGAGAAGCTTTTAACAGGTGTTACATATATTTTGAGTGGGTGTAATAGTCTAACAATATCATCTGCCTTATCGTAAACCCCTACAGCTGGAATTGGATAGCTCTTATTAGTAGYCATAACCGCCTTTGGGAATTTAGATCCAAGAAAATGATGAATGTTTTCTGGTTCAGGACGATGTCCTTTATACGCTGGATATTGGTATAATACTCTTGCTAGACTACCATCTTTATTAAACGGATCACAATAATCACCATTGAACAAAAAACGCACATCACCATCTTTATTTTCTATGAAACGTTGATCAATATTGTTTGGATATCTTTTTTGAAATTCTGTCCACTTCATTTTATATTATGATTTATAATGAGATAAACATTTATACGTTTAAATTCTTATCATATCTAATCTTATACATATAACCACCAAAGGGGTCTCTGTTGAAGGAAATTGTTATTTCTTTGGATTTACGAGTTGATCCACAAGCTCCTTTTTCAATTCCTCTCTCAACTTGTTCACATCCACATCGTTTTTTAAAAAAGTTTCATTTTTCTTACGTCGGATACTTGATTTGAGTTTTTCATATTTAGTTAATTCACCCATGATAAGATCGAATTCTTGCTCATCAATATGATTATTATGCAATGCTTTTGAGACGAGATCGGTTATACTATTTTCCTTACTTTTAATAAGCTGGATAGTTTTGTCATGCTTTGAAATCTTTTTAGTCAGTTTCTTTGTCATAACACCACAACCAGCTGAAACCAATCCTAGAACACCCCCTATAGCACTGAGAGGTACACCGACAACAATACCTGGTCCTGTCAGACTTGTTCCGATTCCTGAAGCTGTTAGTATCCCACTGAGAGTCCCCATAGTTATTGTTGTTCCATGGAAAAGTGATCTTAATCTTGAATACTTCTTTCGTACATGTTCATAATGCTTGTGTTCTTCTCCTAGACGAGATAAGACCATATTGACCTTATGCAATCTGAAGTTTTCACCTGTTTGTTTTTCAGGTAATTTAGGCTAAATGCAGTCTTGATTCATTTCTATTATAATATATATATTAAATTTATTTTTATACCAGTTCAAGAGTCATTATCAGAGGATAAATACTACTAGTTATTTTTTGATTATTAATATCTGTAACCCAAAAACTTAATCTATTGATAAAACTATTATTGATTAAAGGTACGTATAAGCATGTATTAGGATTATATACGACAACGCTACTAGATGAACTAAGTCTAATATGTGATAAGACATGACCATGATCATTATTTAGTATAACTTGATTACTATCGATCATATCACAGTGAAGGAATATATCWTTAATATTTACACCTAGATTGTTAAAAAACGAACATTGTATGAGTCGTATAGTTTTACAATTACTAATAGGGTTTTTTAGGGATAGCGTGAATGTAGATGCGTCTTGAGTTAATCCGATATACAGTATTGTCATTATAATATATACTCAGTTTTTCTTTTTATATCTCTCTATGACATACAAGACAACAGCAACTATGAGAAGACATGCATTTTTAGCAAGAAAGCCAACAACCTCCCCAGCTGTTCTAAATAAAAAAGAAGCTATCGCCCCCACCATACCAGGTAGTATTTGACCCAACTTTTTACCAATGGCCTTCAAACCGTTTCCAACACCCTTTGCAACACTTGTTAAACCAGCTTTCAAGCTATTAATGATGACACCTATGATAACACCAACAGCAGTAGCAATGGCTGTTACCGTGAAACCATATTTCTTAAAAATTTGTTTTATACGCTCCCTCAATGAGAGTTTTTCCTCTATTTTTTCATTCKGTTCTTGTAATTGTTCTATTTCTTCTTGTAAATCATTGATTTTTTGAKTTATACCTTCATTTGTCTTCTCTTTGGTTGTTATAACTGATGTAGTATCATCTTCATTAATTTCTACTATCTTTTCCTCCAACTCGGATATTTGTTCAGCTTTTTTATCAATAATATCTTCATTTTCTTTTATTAATGTATCTGCTTCCTTTCCTAAAGCATTCTTGGTTATATTAGGCAAATTTTTGTTTAATGTTCCATCTTTTTTATAAATACTTTGCCAAGAATTCTTATCCTTTACGCTAATTTCAATCTTATGATCAGCACCATATCGAAGATTAAATTTATCATTGACAGTATTTTCAGGAAATAGTCCATCAATTTGATTTTTAATCATCTTATACTCTTCAATATCAACAATAGATGGTCCTAGATTATCAGTTATCGTTCTAGGTGCATTATTTAGACCATCTAGATAGTATATCTTAGCACCTTTTTTACTCTTTAATCTTAATTCTACTCGATTATAATCACCTATATCAAATAAGAATGTAGATTTGTTAGGATCCCAGTTGGGATACAACTCTTTTATTCGATTTTCAGCTTCTGTAATTCTATCTTCAGCTTCTTTAATTTTATTTAGCTTTTTTTCGAGCTCATCATCATTCTCTACTATATTCTTAAGCTCCATATATTCTGGAATATTTTGTCCCTTGTTATTTATCCTAAAAGTATCATTGATACGATTAAGAGCATATTTGAACCCATTACCAAAACGTTGTTTAAGACGGTATAAATAACTTCCACTGTCTTCACCATCCTGAGGTATTAGATTATCTTGTTCATTATCAATAACTTCATTTAAATCATCTTTTCCCTCTTGGGTGAGTGGATCGAAATCAATTCCACCTGCTTCCATCAAGTATTATATATTATATAATACTAAACAGTTTTTATACCAATTTTATCTTACAAGAATTTTGATGCTAAATAACCAGCACCCAACATACCACCACCGACATATATMATTTCATATTGTTTTTGTTTACTACTTGGTTTGTAATAGTCGCTAAACTTTGGTTTATTCTCAATATCGAATTTGATATCTGGATGAGCTTGACTATATAGTTTAAACGCCATATCTGTGTTGTTTAAAGATTCATCCGCGTTTTTCTTATCCTCATACTCCTTAGCTAGCCAGTCTTGGTACGCTTGACGTTTCTTCTCATACTCACCCATTTGTTGTTGATACGCTTCAAGAGCCTTGTCATGTCTTACTTTCTCTTGATCAACTCTTGCTGAATTCCCATCCAGAGACTTAGCTAGATAAGAGCCACCAACGAATGCTGTTGCATTGAGGACGGCCCCTGCTATCATTACAGCTATTGTTGCCATTTATATTATATTATAATATTAATTTTTTATACCAGTTTAGATAGAAGTTGGGATTTTCTTTTTATCTTCGAGATAGGTTTTAAGATACATAGAAGCTCCAAGGACGACCACCCATTTCCCGTAATTAGGCAGGGAAGATGATGGGTCATTGATGAATGGTTCCTTGAGGATTTTTTTCCCGACGTAACCAATCCCAGAAGCAAGACCGACGATGACGACAGCATCCATAGTTGTTTTCACTAATTTGTTTTCTGTAGTTGACATATTTATATTAATAGTAAACAATATAATTTTATACCATTTAATCCATTCCAATTCTCTTGGGAATTTTCGATGGTTTTTTTACCGTCTTAGGAGGTAATTCTAATTCATTCATAGATGAAGGAACTGATAATTTAGGTTTTTCATCTGCATTAATAACAGGAGGTGCTTTCCATTCAAATTTATCCTGTTTTCTCCATCTAAAATATAAATCGACAGCTGTAAGAGTTATTCCAACCATTGTCAATGCTGTTGTTAGTGATATTTCCGGTATCCATTTAGAATTACTAATATCTTCTTCTACAACATTTTCATGTTCCCTCTCTTGTTTAAGAGCTTGTTTAGCTCTCTTATGATATTCTGCTAATCTTTTTCCTGCAGCTACTTTTTTAGGATCCTTAACACGTTCTAGTTTATGTTCTGGTTCTTTAGTTATTTGATCATGTTGTGTACTATCAGTTTCAGACATTATTATATTATACATAGAATAATAAAATTTTATACCATTTTACAACTCTCAAGAGTGCTCAAGACTGTTCAACAGTGCTTAAGAGTCTGCTCAACAGTGTTTAAGAGTCTGCTCAAGAGTGCTCAAGACTGCTCAAGAGTTTTATCAACAGTATCCTGAATATATTTATCCATATCATTAATAYCGTTAGTTGGTTTATTATTAATGAGATTATTAAATTCTACATGTTTTGCAACTTGTAAAAGACAGCTAGCAAGAGCAACGAATCGTCCACCTTTTAATACGAGATATCCAGCTGCATTAGAAAGCTCATTTCTTATCATTGGATTTTCCTTCAAATCAGAACATAGTGATTCCTTATCATCGATAGGTAATACATAACTTGCTAACTCAGTAGCAGTCTCGAGGGTTGTGTCAACTAATGATCCTGTAACTTGGTTACCAATAATAACTTGATATCGGTTATAGTACTTCTCAACATCTTTGGATGGTAATCTCTTAACATCTCCAAGAGACATCTTTTGTCCTGTATAAGACTCTATTGTACCAAGAACAGATAGAATAGATAGTTGCTCACGTTTCTCCTCTATCTCATCAGTATTATCATCTTTCTTAACCGTTGATTTTCTTTTTTTACTTGGTTTCTTTTCCTCTATAATTGGTTCTTCAGGTATTGTTTCTAATTTATCATTAGCATATTGATCAAGGATTGAATCCATATTATATATTATATTAATGAATTAATTTCTTAAACCATTTGGAATCTCCATGTAAGTGTGAAATGGATGACGTAGACAGAAACAAATTCTAGAATATTTTTCAGATTTTAGCACCTCTATATACTTTTTCCGTTGCTCTAAATCTAATCCACCACCATATTCATCGAATAATATCTGATTTGATATTCTGTTTGGTGAAAAGAAACTGATTATACATCCAACGTTTTCACGAAACGGTTTAGCAATTGCAGTCAATTGTTGTGTTAATRCCCAAACACTAATATTTTCATGTCTACCGCTAAAGGCAAGATTGATAAATTGATTAGATCTCTGTTTTAGATCTTTACTGAATGCACAATCATCGAGAATAATTAGTGTCTTATATCCTGAAAATACCGTAATTATATCAGATAAGATTTCATTTATTTCATCTACATTGCTTGCATCAGGTTGAAAAACATAGAATCTAGGGTCATCATTACCAAATCCTTGATATGTGCTATTTTTAGAATGAGTTGGGCATATTAAAATGATAATCTCGAATAAATTTCTATATGAACCTCTTAGTGTATCTACTAGAAATTTAGTCTTACCACAATTTGTAGGACCTGTTATTATACAGTGGAATGGTAACTTATCTCGTAATTCTTCCATATATAAAATATAATACTAATTTTTTAATACATTATAGATTTTACATCACTATCTTCGATTTCCATCAAAGCGTCGGCTACCACATACATGAAACAATTAATAATTCCTGATCCACCTGTTGTTCTATTCATTTTTAGTTTTACTCCGTCTTTAGTGCTATTCATAACGAGGCCGTTACCATGTGTTTGATTGTCTGGAAAAGTACGTAGATCAATCCATAAGGCAAATTTATCATAATAAAAATCTTCTTGTGTAATATTATCAGTATCACCAAATCGTGATCTAATCGAGTTCCAGAAATCCGTTTGTATCATCCCTTTACTGTAAACTTTATTAGGTAAACCATCAACATTAATATCAATTTGTGTAATATTTGGGTTGACGAATTTTTCACTATCTCTCGTGCCTGCAAGATATTGTTCTATGAATAGAAAAAGGATGCCACTCATTGATCGTCGTGGGATGTTAACATCCTCATTAATCGTAGAATTAGTAGCCTTATTAATATTAAACGTCTTATGCAACAATATATATTCATAATAGAAACCTTTACCAATCTGGTAAGTTGAAAGGGCTTCCCGTGCGAGATAATCACTATTGATACATTCATATTCAAGCTCAATATTTGAAAGACTGTATTCCCAAGGATCAGCTATATCACTCGTAATAACAATCTTTTCACTTTTTGGGAGTGTAATCTCAAAACTAATGTTATCGGATAGTGCTTTAGCGTATAAAACACCATGTTCGTCTAAAATGGGATGATTGATCGGTAATCGATATCTATCACCATATACCTCAGATAGCGCAACCTCTTTTAAATTTGTAGTAACCTTATCACCTGCATTAGTTCTTAGCTTTCTCATGTTCAGGGATGAGACTCCTTCTCTCAGCATGCTTTCGCGTTCCCTTTTCAATCTGAATAGATCATTATACGTTTGATACAAATCAAAACGTTGCGTATTTTGCAAAGTTTCACCACCATATGAGACCTTCATATGTGAATTTAGAGCCTTACCCAAATTATTAACAACTGTATTATTAGCATGTCCACCTGTAGCCAATTTTAGTTTAAAAAGTAGTCCTAATGAACCTGGAACATATACAACATTATTAGTTAACTTTGGTATGTGTATATACAATGTTTCTTCTGGTTTTGCTGAACTTGGATTAAATGTCACACGATGAAGTGTCTTCTCAGCTTTTAGTCCAAATGGTTGTTTGTAAGCTCTATTTACATCTAATTTGTCTGAAATGCTTGTCATTCTATATATTACTTATACAATTATTGTTTTATATTGTTTTATACATGAACAATAAAAAACTATCAAACCATTATTATAGTCCTCAAGGTTATTGGAAGGGATATGAAGCTATCGATAAATTATCAAATTCCACTAATATTGAAAAGAGTATTGKAAAAGAATGGTTGGAAAAACAAGCATTGTGGCAGATATACTTACCAGCTCCTAAATACATACCTAGATACCATTGGGATGTTGAAAAAGTGAATCAAATACATCAAGCAGACTTATTATTCTTACCCCATGATAGAGTAAGAAGAAAGTCATATAAATATTCACTCGTAGTCGTTGATGTTGCAAGTAGGTACATAGATGCTGAGCCTTTGACGTCTAAGTACTCAACAGAAGTATCCATGGGGTTTGAAAAGATATATTCCAGACGTTTAAAATGGCCAGAATCAATAATCGTAGATCCTGGTACTGAATTCATGGGTGAAGTTACGAAAATAATGAAAAAAAGAGGAATAATTGTGCAAAGATCGGAAGCTAATAACCATAGAGCCCAAGCACTGGTCGAGCGCGCTAATCGAACCATTGCTGAGAAACTCTTTAGCCACCAGTATGCCCAAGAAATGATTATGGAAGAAAATGAAAGATCCCGTGAATGGGTTGAAAGGCTGCCAGCTGTCATACGAAGTATAAACAGTGTAGTAAGAAGAATAACTGGGAAATCTCCTATTGAAGGAATAAAATTGAAAGAAGTACATGAAAAACATGTGAATTATGAAAGACCTGTTGGATTAGTAGAAGAAAGATTACCAGCAGGTGTGAAAGTTAGATATCTKTATCAACCTGGTGAGTTGGAAGGTGGTGGTAAGAGAGCAACAGATCCTGTATGGTCATTACAAATATATGACATATCAAGAACTGTTGTGTCAGCTAATCAACCTGTATTATATTACCTCTCTGATGGTGCACCGAAAAGAAATTTCGTCAGAGAAGAATTACAAGCCGTACCTGAAGATACTATGCTCCCACCTGTTTCGAAATAAAAATTTTTTAATACAACTTTTTTTTTACCAACTTTTATATATCAACTTTTAAAACCAATGTTTGTATACCAACTTTTTAAATATAATTTGCTTCTCTTAATTTTTTTTATCAACTTTTTGTATACATATTATATCATAATTATCAATTACACCCTCATATCGTCTTATAAATTCACCTTTTATCCGATCATATAGTCATTCATCAATATTTTTATATCCATAAGCATATGTGTGAATACCATCTRCTCGTATATCGCGTTTATCATCGTCTCTCGATAAGGCTATTTTATTTACCGTTTCTGTGTATATTTGATGTTTATGACTCCTTATTACATTCATCTTTCTCATAGTTTGTTGTCCTTCAAATAGACATTTCTTATAATCATCAAATGATATCTCCCTACTAACGACTGATTTTTTAACACCCTTACAACGCTTTCCAACTCTTTCATCATCTGTTTTATACGCATATAGTTTGGATCTAAGACCTATAAATTCTGTTATTTCACGACCAGCTGTTTCATTCTTCATCATACCAAGAACTTTCTTATTAACGAATTTTGCTACTCCTAAGTGGTCTTTCGGATAGTTACTAGTATCGAATTTATCCTCAATATCTTCTTTAATATCTTCATAAGGATCATCTGTCTCGATTTCATACATCAGTGAATCGGTATCCGTGAATAATAGTTGAGCCTTTTCTCCATACTTTTTCTTAATATAATTATAATGGAAGTCATACATAAGATTCTTAGATAGGTCTAAGATACTCATACCTACATATATAGGTTTATTAAACACCAATTCTGTTTTACCCATATGAACAGCAGCTAAATTTTCAGAGAATATTGTTCGTTTCTTATAATTTAGTTGATTTACTGATTTCGCTGCTTGTTTTTCATTTGTTACTAGTCTAATGTCCTGTCTGTTCCGTATGTTCTCCATTGTCTTTCCAAACACGYTATTGTTCATCAGTTTGAAAAAGTCTTTCTCGAAATCATTTTTTGCCTTCGTACGCAATTCCGTATTAAGCCTAATATATGGTTCCAACCATGCAGACTCGTGGAATGTTATAGCTCTATGAATTTTCGTTATTTTCAACCCTAAACTTTCATACATTTTTAAAGTTTTGTGATGTAGTATATATTTTGTTTTATTTTCTAAATTTGGAACTAATTTCTCGACCTTGTTAACCATTAATCTTTCTGGAGCTAATGGATATTCATTATGCAGATTATGTAATTCAATTGGGTATTCTAAATCAACTTCTAGTATACATGGATGTTTCTTCCAATTCTTAATCTCAGTTTTATTCATCCATTTGAAATTATGTGTTGGTAGATTCTGACTCATAGCCCAACCATAAAGATTATTAGCGTCTAAATATTTTATAAATACTGATTTTTGCTTTTTATCGAATGATTTCATATATTTATTGTTAGCTTTTGCATATCGTTTCATTATCGTAGAGATACCACCACGTACACCTTTTTCGATCATCAACAACATATCTATATCTGAAAGCAATTCTAAATTAATTTTCGTCATCTTCAGCATAGCATCCCAAGATAGTCCTGGTGCTGTATAATACCAACAAGGATCTAGTTTATAATATCTCATACATACATCTCTGAAGCTTTCGAACACATCGGTAAGTAGAATTACATCGCTCCTAAGATATAGATTATGATAATCACGTATTGTCTTATGTTTAAAAGTTTTCCATACTTCCTGAGAATGTTTGTAGTCATCATCTGAAATATCACAATCATTCAACTTGCTATAAAATTCATCTTTTGGAGGTAAGAATGTTTCGTCTAATTTGTCTAACGAATTGACGTAATCGTATGGATAAACACCTTTCCTAARCAATAGTTTCAACCTTCTACCATCATAAAACCTATTCATATTTCTAAAACTAGTCTTTCCTAGATTGTTAACTAGGGTGTCCAACGATGAAGACATAAATTTGAAACTATCAATGAATCTTATCTCACGTTTCACATTACACACTTTACCATTCTTAGTTTGAAATGTATCAACTGTTATCTCCTTTTTGAAACTGATATATTTCTCCTCATTGTTGGGTATACAATCTATTTTACCTTCTGTAACACCTAGATTTTTGATAAATAAATGAGCATCATAACCTGATAAATTATGAAATATCACTGGTATATGTTTAGGCATCTTGTAATTCAAATTACAATCGTTATGTGCTGCTCCTCTATATTTACCTGTAAGATGGTCATGATCTAATACTTTATCCCCGTTTAATTCTTTATCACATATATGACATATAATAGCCTTTTCATACGCTTTTTTATCCTTTCTTGTCATCTTTACCACTTTGTTATAATGATATTTCGAATATATATTCCTAACAGTCTCTTCTATTGATTYCATGAACTTTTGACCTATATCCTCATCCTCTGATTTAGCAGTATATTCATATATTTTTGGTTCATATAGACTATCATCATAGCATTTTACTAGATATGAATAACCAGAGGGTTTATGCTTTTGATACTGCTGAGTATATGATTTTTTATCATTTGGTTGACATGAAGAGATATTCTCTGTTAAGCATTCAAAATCACTATATATAACAAATGGAACTCTCATAGAATGATTATAATTCTTAAACGAAAGTGTTGCTCCTTTCTTAGATAACTCTATCTTAACTGAATCATGATTCTTACAATATTCAGAATGTTTATCAAGGCTCTTTTGTGTTTTGTATGAGATGAGGCATCGTTCGCAATAAAACCTTGCATGTTCGTTCTTAGTAACTTGAGATGATATTAGTCTACTCATATTCTTAATCCAACAATAATGATTAGTCTTAGCGTTTGATATCATTAGCAAATTTATAGTATTCTTACCATTTTCATTTCCACTTATTCGAGTAGGATATACTTTATCATTCTCATAACCATATACGTTTATCCTATATTCTGTATTATTCTTCTCAAATATATCGATTTTATCCACTTGTACAGGGAATTCAAGTCCATTCCAGCATAGTTTTTCAGCGTTTGCTATTAATTTTTTTGATATCTTTTCTAGATCTCTATTTCCTGGATAAATAGCTTGTGTCACTGCCCACATGAAACATTTATTATCATCGTTTTTTGGGTTAACGATAGCTTTTTTCAACTTGAGCTTCTGTGGTAGTTCGATCCAAGATTTTGCTGCTATAGGTTGGTATTTATCCACATGAATATCTAAGTATGTCACACTTTTGAATATCCATCCTGAACCTTGATTTTGGAAATTGCTAAACTTTTCCAATATATCATTAATCATTGTTTCATAAACATCATTCATATTCGTTGCTTGTGTAATTATCACTATATTAGTATGAAAATAACCATATGTATACACGATATCATCATCATGAGTTTTCTTATAAAATTCACATTCTAATATTAGCTTCATCTTAATAGGTTTTTCCTGTTTATCGATTAAACTAAAAMCACTATTCCTAATCTTCATAAGGAAGGTCTTAGGATCCATCTTATCAACTCCACTTATCCTATATGATTTTAAAAATCCTTTCATTGCTGATTCTTTCTTTTGTACGATTGTCGGCTTCTTGGTTATATCATAAATATCTTTTACTATTTTCTTTAATGTTTCCAAACGTTTATTTAGGGGTTTCTCAACCTCTGGTGGAACATATGATATAATCCAGTCTGCAAATTCATTTAATTTCTTACGCATAGTATMTGTGGTAGATATAACCTTTTCTTGATTTATATCCTTCATAGATACTTTCATTGGTTTCATAATAGGTACATTAATTTCAGGTACTGATTGATCCAAAATATTACTTGTCATATTATTACTAACATAACTTGTATTCAATTTATATGATTTTAATTCAACCATTTTTTTTTCTATTATACTATATCTCTATTTCTTTAAGCCCTAATCAAATATTTCCTTTTAAGCTAACCTCGTAACCAAGCGTAGAAACCAAACATTGTAACTCAGAGGATGAATCTAGCATTAAAAACCTAGTAATTAAGCTCTCTTATTAAAGACAAAATCCAATTCTAGTTGGTGTCAAATGATAAATCTATTTATTAAATTACACCTTAATGCTAAAAAACTTATTTCCAAGAATTCAAGACAAAATCCACTTCCAAGAATTCAGGGAAAAGTTTCATCTAGTAAATTATACCTTGATGCTTAATGATAAATCTAGTCAAAAAATCCATACTCTGAATCTGAGGCAAAAATCGCCAGAACCGGCCATTCCCTACTACTACACAAGACTATGAATTTTGGGACAGTCTTAAGCTTTAAAGCTCTTCCCGATTCTTTCTAAGGTTTCAAATATTTCAGTAAGATAATAAGTTATATGACTAATATCTAAATTATAACTTCAGTGTATCGATAAATGTGAGACAGAAATGTCTCGATCAACCATGATTAATGGCCTTGATTAAAGGCATTAAGTGAAACTCAAAGAGTAAGAAGAACAAAATAAATAAATTATCAGTTAAACTTCTAGGATTTTACCTACGGGCCACAACTGACCCCTAATGTATAATTTGTCTGGCTCCGCTTTGCTGAAGTACGCTGGAATTGAGTTCTCTCTAGCTTTTTTTAGTGTTGCCATCTGAGCGCGCCTTCTTATAAGTATTTCTTGTGGCAAATCCACGTACATTTGGTACTTGGTTCCTTTAAGCTCCCTTCCACGAGACATAATGCTCTCTGCATCTTTTGCTCTTAGGAATCTGGCTAGTATTGGTCTTGGTCTATCTGGTTTACTTCTCCTGTCTCTCCTGGCCGGATTACGGTGGACCCTTTGTATTTCTACGGTGTCTGTAAGATTAAGAATTTCCGCAGACTAGAGGCCCCGCAGGCGCCATAAATATTTAACATCAAGAATCAGTCGAGCGTGCATCATTAACTTGTA
>NW_022258078.1:34849-45479 GCF_009602425.1 Actinia tenebrosa | reverse complement strand
ATTTTGTAACTATTGTAAATATTCTATCGTAATTTTTTGTGAAGCGCCTTGGACAATTTTGGAGATGAGCGCTATATAAATAAATTATATTATTAATTATATTATATACATGCATCGATAGACCATACAAACCCCAATAGCTTCAACCAGAGCCCGATAGACGCCGATTGATTTTCTGTGTTTTATTTTCCAGGCAAATGAACAAATTAGGAATCTCGGTACGTAGGTAGACCATAATAATCCACATCGATGAAAGTGTGAGAAAATAATAAAAAAACAGCGCATGCGCAATTTTGATTTCACTTGATTTCCTAAGCCAACAATCTCAATGACATGCGCGGAATCGTAGTAGAGACAAGATCACATTTATTCGTAGACTTCAATCCTCGTACCCAGAGCATGTGTCTTTGGGATGTCATGGAAACACTTTGAACAACGTCCACCAAAAGTTATATTGTTGTGACGCATTTTATTGATAATAATGACGTATTCTTTTGATCAGGTAAACAGACTGCCAGTGTCATACTTATTCTGACTGATGGAGTTCTCGGCGATGGTACAGCGTCATATGACCAGGTTAGTATAACAGATTGATAACGAGAGACTTAAAACCAAGAGGAAATGAAATAAAAGAAAGGATCTCTGGTATTGATGCTTGTAACCATGATAGGCATCGTTTGATGGTATTTTTAGAATCCTATTTGCCATTGTTACTGCTCGCGCTGAACGCTGTTGCTCACTTCTAAAAATAGCATCAAAAGGTGTTCATGCATGATGCGGTGAGCGTTGCGTGACGACACTAATAGCGGCTGCGTAGGAAACTAGGGGCGCTGCATGGGATTCCTTCTCAAAACTCATAAACTTCATTGTTGTGCGTTTAGAACTAAGAGTTTAACGGGGATTTGTAATAACAGTTTATTTCTTCCTCCGAAGCAAAAAAGACCGTTTATTGAGTTTGGGAGAGCGTGCCAAAATTGACCTCATGTTGTTGCACTGCTGTCCTTGTTAATATTGCGCGAATATCCTATCAGAAGCCTATAAATATGACAAGAGAGACCTTTAGCATCAAGGTTACCACTAGGGATCAGGCCCAGAAACACTCCCGCAAACACGGAGAAACACACAGCAGTGACAACTTACGGACTGTCTTTTAGTAATCCTTAGTATTTATGTAAATGATTCATGTAATTTCAGGCGAACATTTCAAGGCAGCTCGGAGCATCAGTTATAGCTGTTGGCGTCGCCAATTATGAAGTAGACCAGGTAAATATGAGTTAAGCCATTTTACTCATTTTAACTGGTTATCCTCACATCTTATCTTGCCTTCCAACCTTTTCTTGCTCGTTGGTTTTCTTAATTTATAGCTGAAAAAGTTGGCAAGCAAGCCATCAGAACAGCACGTCTTTACTGGCCCAAGCTACGAGTCTCTCACGAACATGATTGATTCTGTAAGTTTTTTTGTTCAAAATCTGAAGCAAACTGAGTTCAGTTTATTTTCTGTTGGGCATGACAACGCGCGAAACGATTCAAACATTCATAGATAAGGGCTACTGGGCCTACTAGGGGGCTACTAGGCTCGTAGCAGTTCGGGCTGTTATTGAGGGGGGATTTATTCAACGCGAATCGACCATGTTACTTTAGTTGCTGTTAAACATTATAGGAGGGCAAACAACCCAACGTTTGCAGTGACGGACGGTAACTCCATTCATTCATCTCATGCTACAATACTTTCTCTTCCTCACAGATTATCAACAAATCTTGCATCGAAATTCTGTCTGCCAATCCAACACAAGTCTGTACAAGAGGTATGTGTGCTTTGACTTTATCCCTTTGTCGGAGCAAATTGTTAATATTCTCATGGTTGCTCACTTTTCTATTTCATTTGCGGTTATTTTTCAGCGCCATACGCGGTCACATTGTATGGTAATGGCTTTGATAAAACAGACAATAAAAGCAACGTCATCTGTAGCTACAGTTTCAACGACACGTACCGCAGAGGTAAGAACTAATACTGACCAAATACAAGTCCTTACCTTGCCTAAGGTTTTCCTATTAGACCTTTTGCATATAAGACATGTGTCCCGTGTCCCGAAATGTCTCACTTATACCCGGGCATTGTTATTCAGGCACGCGGAAATGAGTATATTCCTCTTACTAGCGGTTTTCATGTCGGCTTTAATATTCCATTTCTGCCATAATTTTGCTTCAGTTTATACCCACGCTGAAAAATGTGTTTTGTATCAATCATTAAAAACAATATGGACTACTTCGACGATACTGCGGCCATTGTGTTAAGGGGCACTTATAAAAAACTTAGCTTGTTTTACAGTTATGGAGTCGATTAGCATTCAATAGATCTTTAACGAACACGAAATGGTTTCAAGTCGAGGCTGGCCTYGATAAAGAAAAGAATCAAGGACCGCCTCCATTTCAAGCGAATTGGKGAAAGGTTTATTCATCGCGAGAGACGTTTTTGGGATATGAATTTGCAAGATGAATGTGAAATGATACCAAAATACCATTTACAACCTGCACTTTTGCGATAAGGCGATCATCTTCAATCGCAATGCATTATGGGGTGTCCAGGGGCAAAGCAAAACAAAAATGTCGGATGCTTGTTATAAAGAAAGTTTTGTGTATTTTGTAAGTGCCTCCAATTCATTGTTGTTAATTTGTCTCTTCATTTACCATTAATTTGTGTTGAATGGAATGCTAATGGTCGCCAATACTATAAAAAATCATATGGTATTTATATTGTTATTTACATTTTATATCTACCACGAGCTAATTTGTGAAAATCCTTACGAAAAGTTTTACGGATATGATGGAAATACTCTACTAGATCTTTGTTTTAAACATTGATGTCTTCGTAACAAAATATCAAAATTTCTTTTGCTTTTAATTTTTCTTACGCAATACATGCACGATTTCAGCTTCCTTTATGGTCCAGTTTCATTTAAATTATACTAGACTAAGTGTCTTTTATACGCCAACTGTATCTATAAAATATCGTTCGAAAAGAAATCTTAAAAATAGAAAAACGAAAAAACAAATGAAACATGTATAAAGGTATCTGTAGACCTTTATCAATAGACCAGTGGTTTCAATAAAGACTAGTCGTGAAACCAGCCTAAGTATGTAGATGACCAGGAGTTTAAGCTACTAAATGGGATAATATTCCAAAATTTTACCGAGAGGAAATAGAAACTAGTAAGCTAAGGTCTACTGATACCTTATTCAGAATCTGAAAGATTTTGCCACTTGGCGACAGCTTTCTTATGGACGTCGCGGCTGATTTGACGCTGTCCATCATGCCTRGAAGCATGTCCAGGACGCTATCAATCTTCGACTTTTTGGTGTCCTTCTYGTACTGGAAAGTTTGAGTGACCACAGTCACCATTGTTATTTATCTATCAAAGATATGCCACCACCRTTTCCTTTTTTTCTTTGGTCAAATTCCAGTGATTGTTCTGACATTATACCAAATTCTGAATTAYAAACAMTACCCAGTTTTTYCCTTTGAAATTTTTAGCATGGCTTCAGTGTTTCATAACAATGTTAGTCATTCAGGTTTTGGCCGTGATGAATATCCACTTGACGTCCTGGATTGTTTGGGTGTCTTTGGTCCCGAAATGAACGGTGGTAGAGATTATTACAGCGTCCTTATAAACTCGCCACGAATACTGAATGTTGGTATCTAACCGGGGAAACTATAGAAACATTCGAAGAGATTGTGATAAGGACTTGAGAATACCGATACTGAACTTACAACGTCGTAATGCTGCTGCTCGAGTGCGAAATCAACGCCTAACTATACGAAACAGAAGACGAAGATTTCTAATGAATTAACATTATTGAAACTTTCGTTGTGACAAGGAATAAAAACGAATCCAATCAATCAGTCGCCAACTCATCACTATTCTTCCTCCATTCATTCGTTCATTGAAAACAAAACAAAAGAAGAACATTCCCTCCCACCTCACCCAAATAAAAGAACCGTTAATTTGTATAGTAAGACTGCTCATCAACAATGGCATGTATTCATAGGGTGATAATGATGCTTTTAGAACCCTCATTATCTTATCACGGTGCTTGATAAGTGGGACGTCTTGGTACAACGGACACGTGTCTTATATGCAAAAGGTCTATTACAGACCACATGTTATTCCCTAGAGTAGTCTTTCTTTGTTTAACGGTTGTGTATGAGAAGACACTTGAATATGGATACAACTCAAACAAAGAATCTTAAGGGAATGACACGCGGTCTGAAATGGGAAAACATTACGCCCAAATTAAAGAGGTATATCATGCAAGAATAAGAGTAGTAGTACTTAGAGTGAGTACCATATATCGGTTAAGATGAGATGACTAACAAATTTGAACAAATTAATAAGTGCAAAGTTTTGTAGGTCTACTGAGGTCTACGGAACTTACTAATTTGTGCAACTTTGTGCAATTTCTTTCGTGTTTCATTGATATATTATTGTATGTACTTTAGTATACAAGTACATTGTTAACGGGATTGGAATTTTTTTTCTTTATAGTTCAAACTCCAACAGAAGTGCAGCCAAATCGTCTTGAATGTCCAGGGGTAATAGTGAATGAGACGGGCAGGTAGGTATTTCAAACCGCCCTCGAAAATACGCAATCGTTATCGTCGTAAGTAGCGATCGGAAGACCTACAAATGTATATTTCGATGCTTAACCTTTTTTTATCCCTAATAACAGTGTTCTTTGCCTCTAAGACGCCCAGTTTTGATGTGGTTTTTTTCGTAAGGCTGAGTGAGAGTATTTATTGCATCCAGGGAAGCATGATTGGCGTGCGCTGCTAATGCGTCGCCTCTCACCAATGCGACCCGTGTTGGAGTCCTGCCGGTCTCGGTGTCGTATGCGAGTAAAATTGTTTGTTGATTCTCTCCTGTGCTTCGAGGGTTTTTCCTCCGGGTTCTCTAGTTTTTCCTCCCTCCACAAAAATCAACTTCTAAATTCTAATTTGATTTATCGGCTGCCTTATCAGTTGGGTTGCAAAACCTGTTAGGCATTAAGCCGTCCACCCAGGAGTGGTTAACGCATTAGATTTTAGATTTTAAAACACGTTATACTGAATATTGTAGTGTTCTATAGCATTGCACCGCTGAATGGTGCTTTAACCTTGCTCAATATTCTTTCCTTTCAAGCACGATTATCCTCCAAGTTTCTGTGAATAAGGGACTGACCTTCGTGTCAAGCAATGTAACAATCACATCAGAACATTGCGCACCGGCTACTGAAGCGGTATGTGAAATGACAATCCGTTTACTTTAGATAGTGAACCACGTGTTGGGGGTAGGACAACAAGTATTTTGCTTCTTTCTGCCCTAACAGCAGGGAGTCTGCCCTAACAGCAGGGACACCCTTTCTTCGTGCAAACGACCACTTATAAAAATACCACGTAACTGTAACTGTACATGTGTTCGTGTTTTAACAATGTGCGTAAATAAAATACAAAAAAACTGTGCTTAAATTTAGTGGCAGCGAGTGTGGAGTGTGCGGCCTCTGGCTAGAGACTCTGCACGTACTTCTCGTTCGTATCACGACGTTTAAAAAAAACTTGATTTATTTCATTTATTTTTTATGTTTAACTGTTAGTTTTCTCGTGATTTTCAACCTGCATGATTTCTGTCTCTTTGTAAACTACGTTTCGACGAAAACTTTAGGTTTTATCCTGCCTATTCCTTAGATGAGTAACAATCTAAATCATGTGTTTCACCAATTATCTGTTTATATTTCAGTCATTTGGAATAGATACTAGTTTAGCTATATTACTCGCTGTATTGTCCCTGCTTCTCCTCGCAATTCTTCTATGGTGGTTTGCACCTCTCGCATATAAAAAGGTAATAAATTAAAATGCATAGCTTTGAGCTTTGTCATCTTGTTGTGCGGCACAAATTCCATCGGAAAAACGTGTGATTTCTTCATTGTGTTTACATGTTAGCCTCTTGTGAATGATAGCTTTGAAAGGGCCCATTGATGCTGCGCAAATATATATGAAATAATTCAATTTTGCCCGGTTGTGTTTAACTGACAGTAAATTGACTCGCGTCATCATCTTTAAAAACAGAAACCACCAAAGCAGACACCAGCCGCTCCTGTACCGACAACAGCGACTAATGTGGTAAGTTTCGCATTTTTCCATGTCGTTTCTTTATCAATCCTCATCGACATGAACGATCGTCATTGTTATGGTTAGTAGCAGTAGCAGTAGCAGTAGCAGTAGCAGTAGCAGTAGCAGTAGCAGTAGCAGTAGCAGTNAGTAGCAGTAGCAGTAGCAGTAGCAGTAGCAGTAGCAGTAGCAGTAGCAGTAGCAGTAGCAGTAGCAGTAGCAGTAGCAGTAGCAGTAGCAGCAGCATTACGAATCATTATTTCTCATTATTTCTTCACACCTTTTTCTTGTCACGTATTATACAGGGTCATGGAAAAGGCAAATGGCCGACAGTAGACGCCTCGTATTATGGAGGGGGTGGTGTAGGGGGCATCGCACCTGTCAAGGTAAGTCACACCAGGAAAGATCGCAAAAAGTTTTTTTTAGCTCTGATGGAAGTCAGGACGCGGCGAACTCACAGATGGAATAGGAATTTAGCTTGTTAGATTGTACGGAGAGGTAACCGTATAAAATATTTCTAATTGAAACGTATAGAAATCAAGACCACATCCTAATGCGCGCCATCAGGCGTCAAGTTCCATTTCAACACTGTTTTTTACTTAAATAGGTCGACTGGGGAGATAAGGGCTCTACTGAAGCAGGATCGAAGCTTGCAAAAGCCAAGGTAGGTATAGTTTACACTATGGGCCTGTTCCAGGGGACACCGTTTGTCTTTTCCCCTTTTACAGTTGGCTAAACTTTCCTCCAAATTGAAAAAATGATGGCGTTCCTTCAAATAGCCCTATGATTCAAATCACGTTCTATACTCGTTACAAATGTCCCGCGCAAAATTGGATAGGCCAATTCCAATAGAGGTTTTGCACCATCACGTGACGGCAGCCATGTTAGATGGCAGGATCAATACAATCGTTTTACGAGAAAGAATTCAATTCCCAAGAGCAAAGGAATTTTATTGTCCTGCCATCTAACCACAGGCAGTACAAGCTGTATTATGGCGCCGGCACGTGATGGTGCAAAACCTATATATAGCAGTGACGGGCATGCGCGCGACAGAAAGAAAAAAAAGAAAGAGATTTATGTGAAAGTGAGAAGTGAATATTGTGACAATAAGGTCGTCAAAAAATGCCATTATTTACACAGGGAGCAAAAACAAGGACTGATGCCGAAGGAGGAAGCGGAGGATCAGGGGGGAGGTCCAGGGGATTTATGGCTACTGTACGAGTAAGTAACACATTTCTATACAAATCTAGTGTTTGCTTTTATACTTTTTGATCCATTCAAGCAGAGAGTTTTAGAGTTTTTGGCTCTCTGTGCAGTGTTAGAAAGGCGTGTTATTTTGATTGGACCTCTTGAGAGGCTAATGTGATTGGTCGAGAAAGCAAGCCATCTTACTGTGATAGAATTAGAACAGCAAGCTATACTGTCATAATATTCAACGCAGAATCTATCAATGCTTTCAGGCTGGGATTGCTGGATTGTTTTCTTGGACATCGCGAGCGTATCAGCGTGTAGCGTCTCACAGACCTCGTCGTGGATGACAAAATGTATGTATTGTGTTTTGATTGCCCATTAATTATAGACTCCTTGCAAGCAGCACGTCGGAATGCAGCTCAATTTGGAGGACATAACAATAGGTTTCCAATTCTCAGGAGATTGAAATTCTTTTGTTTTGTCCTCCAAATTGAGCTGCATTGACGTCACATGCAAGAAGTCTATAGATTAGTTTTAATGTCATTATGATGGTGGAAAGAAGGGCTATAATTACTTGGTGAGTAAAAAAAAGAAGAGATAAAAATAAAAATGAAAGCGAAAACAAACGAAAACAAAGAGAAAAGACGACATTATGAAATTCAATCTCAAAAGCTAAATTTCTTGTATTAACAAAAAAATCATGGATGCCATTCCATGCACAAGCGTTTGTCTCTTGAGATTCTATTTGTCCCATAGTTTGATATATAACATCAAATGCACCATTTAGATACATTTGAAGGATTCTTATGTCAGTCACAACCGATTGAGAAGTTCCAAGCAAACTTCAAAATTCTGTCACAAGAGCTGCCAGGCATCTTTGATTCCTTATCCTTCTCGTGCGCGCAATGCGCACCGCATCAGTACCTACTCACACCTAAAATCTATACATATCCAGTTTCGATAGTCATGCTTTTCAGTACACACCATTTAGTATAGTTCATTGAACTATCTCTAAGAACAAGAAGTCCCAGGTCAGTGATTAACTATCGCCATCCCATCCGTTGATCAAGACTCCAGTCCCTCATGTATATTGGCGTTGGCCAGTATGTATATCTGTTAAGCAGTTCACTATTCAGCACCATCCCTTCGTTGTCGATAGGAAAGTTCGCAACTATGAAAACTTGCGAGTCTTGAGGAATAAGGTCCATGATCTTCGGTGTGATCAATCTACAGTGATGCATTCGAAGATAGAGCAATGCTTCGTGTTCGATAGCAAAGTATCCCAGAGCCGTGTCGGTAACCGAGCCACTGTAACTCATGTCTAAAATCTCAAGGGTTTGGTTTCTTGTTGCGGACATGACATAGAGTAGGTCGTCAGTTACAGCATGACCATAGCCAACACAACAAAGTCTTAAATAGCGTAGCTTTGATAAGTGAGGTAACATTGCTTTAAGCCCCTCGGAACTTAAATGTCGGCACCAAGACAGGTCGACTTCCGTCAGCGCCGAATTCTCCCAATCTACAGCTCTTAGCGCGCTGTCATTCACACAAGTGCCATCAAGAACTAGTGATGTTAGGAGAGGACACGACGCGATCAAAAGTGCAAGAGAAGCGCCCTGAAATGTGTTGCACCTTCTGAGGCAAAGAGAGCGAAGTGATTTGCTGTAAAGTGCTATGTCACTTATCATCGTATCAGTAAGTGCAACACAGTAACTGAATTCGAGGACTCTTACGTTTGACAGTCGTGGAAACACCGCATCTAAATCGTTAGATACGATCAAGCTCGTAATACAATGATCACTCAGTCCAAGATTCTCCACTTGTCGCACGTTTTGTGCGATTACCTGAAACGCGCTCTCATCCCCTGAGCTGTGGCGCAGATCTAAAGTCGATAGTCCATTGGGAAAGCAGTTCTCGGTGGCGTTGAAATTTTCAAGGAACGTCACTGATTCCAAGCAGAGTACCTTGAGCTTCGGACAGTCCTTAGTGAGAATCTGAAAGACTCTAGGTGACAGGCTCAATCCACCGAGGTTCAGTTTCTGTAAGAGCGGGATCATACGCGATCGTATTAGTCGAGTGAGTCGGATCTCGTCTAGTGTAGTATGGAAACGCCGTAGATCTACGCTCTCCCATAACGAGCTGTCATAAGCTACGCGTTTCCAAGCTTCGCACACACTTGCCACCTTGCAAACTTGTTCTTCGGGTAAATAGGAGAAGACTTTGAGTAGAACGGTGTCTGGCAGTGCCTTCATGGGTGGCGATAGATCATCGGGTGGTGAGGTCTTTTTCTTGTCTTGTCTTTCTTTTCGTTCACATATTTCCAATGTGCTATCATCTTTATGCTTAATTTCATTTTCCCCTGTGTTCCTCTCAGTTACCCCAACCTTCTCGTTACCCTGGTCATTCATATCTCTTTCTTCTTAACCATTATCATTCAATTCTCGTCTGAGACTTGAATTCTGTGACTCTATCCATCGATATATTAATTAATGACGTCATAAGACGCACGCGCTTAGCCTTTCTTGGCGCGCGCGCACTTGCAACTTCTTGCATGTCTTATTGGAAGATTCATGGATCTTCTTATGATCTATGGAAGGTTCAAGAACCACCGTCATAATTTTTTGCGATAAAGAGCGGACTTCTTAGAGCCACGTACGTTTTTGAATGCTATTCAATAGAACCTTCCAAAATACCTATAGCAAAATTTTCGCGCACCCATGATATGAAATGCATGGCCGCCGAATAAGTTTGTTTTCTTTTTATTTCAGTACTTGTATTCAAGAGGCTGACTTATCTAATTTCCTACCCGCCAATAACGTGTGAGTAACGTAACTCTGACCTCTTGACGAGCCTGTTGTCATGGAAATCTATTGAGAGTACTCTGATGCTGTGTTCATCTTTAACTTCATACGTATTGCAGCTTTTTATACTTCTTGTAGTACGTGCCAGTGCCTAAGCGTTCTTTACTCGTTTTTGTTGTAGTAGTGAGAATGCATAATTTTTATTCATTTCTTTACGTTGGCGTAAGGATTGAATTGGTCGTTCGACAACGTCAATCCCCACCCTCCACCCCCCAGTATCCCATTATTCTTACTGCGTACATTGGTGAATGCCATTCTGTCGACCACGCCCAGTAAGAATAACAAGGTCTGGGGTAGAGTAGTTACTTCCAGTGGTAGTACGTATTTGGTTGACAGTGCGCATGCGCATTTTACCACTTTGAAGAGTTTTAGTGTTGTAGCGTGTTGTGACAATCAGCTGTCATATTACCCTATAAAACATAGAATATTATTTGCA
>NW_022258078.1:0-34754 GCF_009602425.1 Actinia tenebrosa | reverse complement strand
GCGCATTTTACCACTTTGAAGAGTTTTAGTGTTGTAGCGTGTTGTGACAATCAGCTGTCATATTACCCTATAAAACATAGAATATTATTTGCAATGAATCAGACGCTTCCAGTGCTTCCTGGTCACTTAAGACTGAGAAGCACTGGTTCAAGAGAAGTCTCGAAGCTTGGTTACCATTCTCGAGTATGTTAAGGCCTTAGTTGAAGCCAGTAATGGCTAGAACCTTTTTATTGTTTTTGTTGGCATGACCACATAACTTTATGATACTAGGATGAAAATGTTTGAGCTAAGGCAGTCACATGACCTTGATCCTCACGTCAAAGCCTTGAATTAAGATGGGGGTGATGGTTATCATCTGTACATAAAATGTAATTGCATATTTTCACTTCTCCTCAGATGTATATGAATCTGCCCTAACTCCTGAACTACCATTGCTCAGTTAGGAGATATTATGCAAAATATGTTATGTGACCTGCTTATTTAATTAAACATAAGCAAATATCCCCTAAATGTGCAATGGTAGTTCAGGTGTTAGGACAGATCCTTATACCCCATAGAGATAAGTGCCCAATCTTGGCAAAGGTTGAGCAAAAGATGACAGCAAAATAGATAAAAAAATGGTTCTAGCCATAAACAGCCTTCAACCCAGGCTTTAACATACTTGAACTAATTTATAGACTTGTAAATAAGCTGCACTCCTGTCATAAGCAAAATGGTTTTATTTCTGTATCTTACGATATATTGCTGGAAATGCTATTAAAACATAGCCAAGTATGGAACAAAAACTTGCAATTATTTGCATTCTAAAACATGTAAATTATTGGTCTGTCCAGCTCCACTCTGCTCGTGTTTACTGTTAGGGAGCTGGATCAGACTGAGCCCATATCTGTATGATCTCGTACCCAGAGCCTACTTGTTAGCCAAATCGTAGGACAATAGCTAGAATAAGAGTGAATTTGCTTTGCCCGCGAAAGAATAGTCAAATCAATACAGGTATTATTAGTAGCAGACACTTATTCCATTATTTTCTTTTGTTTTACTTTGACTGTTAGTCACTTGTTATACAGCTTTGTTTCATGGGCCAAGAAAAATCACAGATATATTAATGTATTTAGTCACCACAGAAAGCCCAAGATATAAATTACTTGACACAGCACTTTCATAAGAAACACCAAGACTTAAAGCAATAAAAAATTGAAATCAAGTGACTGTTCTACTAAAAAAAAGAAGTTTAATCATTTTCTTTGGTTAGCAATTAAATAGGTAAGTATAACTGCTAGAAACTAAATCTTGATCATTAAGAAAATATTTAGCTGGGGGTGCAACTACTGCTGACCCCTCCCCCCATAAGGGGTTGAGATGTTAAGGTAGGGCTATTCTAATGTTACTTCTCCCAAGGGTTCACACAGAACAAATATCATTCCACCACTTTCCATTCAATTAAATAACCTAAAAAAATCAAACTGCAATGCAGTTACAAAGTGTTTCATTGTGCAGTTCCAGAAAATATCCCCACCCCCACCACGGAGGGAATGTGTAAAAGGACCCCTCTAACCCCTGGCATTTCCAATTTTCTTCCATACAAACTCAGTAATGTTGTTCTTTCCCTTAAACCTTTCCCCTCCATAATTTCCAATTTCCTCTGTGGATCAGGTATGGATATTTTCTAGAACTACATATTCTTAAATAATCATCAACTGCCATTTAAAATTAAATTTGGCAAAAATCTTCAACTTCACGGCTTTCCATGACTGGGTGAACCCTGTCAACTCCCAGATGAGGTGGTATAAAGGGTGAGCTACCACTATAATATTGTTCACCCCTCCCCCTTCAGAGAACTGAGGCAATTAAAAGGGTTTGCAGCAATTGCTCAAATTAATGCAATCATGAAATACTTAGCACTAAATATATCTTGTCCCAAATAGTACAAAATAGCGTTCTATCCTATTGTTTCATGAGTGCAAGTTGTTACCATTAAGTGTACTAGTTATATAATGTAGTTCTTTTTGATGGTTATAGTTTTTGCACTTAATAATAGCATAAAATATCAGACTTGTGCTTAGGACTTCCGTGGTTTACTTATTACTTAGACCCAGGATGCTTTTCTTTAACGAAATGGCTCATAAATTATTGTAGTAACTAGTAGTGACAATGAAAAATATAACTATGAAATTAATTTTAATAATAATAATATATTCTCTTTCTGTTTAATGGCATTGTTTTTACAAAGGCTTACAATCACCCAACATCCTTTGCAAGTGCGAATCAGTGGTTGTCAAGACAACATATCCAAAACAAATTTTTGTATCAATTTTTTTATGTTCTTTGGAACTGTTTGAAGTGGTGTTCAGGCTGTTGACCCTTATCTTATCTGAACCCCTTTTGTTGAAAAACAACGAGAGACAGACAGACAGACATGCAACATAAAGACAGACAGACATTGAAGCAGATGAACAAAAAGAGACAGGCATTGATGGATAAACATTTGCAAACATGAAAATAGACCAATACACAGACAAACAGACAGACGGAAAATAATAATGGTAGACAGGCATACAGACATAAACAGACAGACAGACAGACAAACAGACAGGCATACAGACAAGACAGACAGGCATACAGACATAAACAGACAGACGGACAAACAGACAGGCATGCCTGGACATAAACAGACAGACAGACAAACAGACATTGAAATGTCACGAAGCATTTAAAGCTAAGTATGAAGTTCTTTAGTTTTCTACATCCTCCTGCGATAGTTTGGTTTTGAAATTTGGTGAAGCAAACTTAGTGATTGTACTTATTCATGAAATAAAAACTAACTTATTTATAAATCAGTGTGATAGTCAAGCTGACATGGAAATAAGATCCACTAACTTCTATTTAGTCTTACTAACAGTTCAAGGTTTAAGTAAAACCATTCTTACTATCAATGGTTTAAAAAATCACCAACTACAGTAATCAAAGTTGACAGAGTACAGTACGATGAGGAAACTACTAAACAGTGAACCTCTCTTCAAACCAATCAAAACCCATGATTAATGAATCTCATCCAATTTTTACTGAATTGCATCTGCAATATATGATTGGATAAATAGACCCTTTTCTCGTGCATGCACATTCATCCACAAAGAGGTTGTTTCTGCTTTGATAAAATTCAACGTTGTTAGTCATTATTACAGAGTTTTGAAGATTCTTTTCCTCATTCATAAGCATGCACAGTGTTGAGAAAAGAGTCTATTGGGTTAAAAAAAAAACAAACCAGGGCTTAACTAGTTTAATAGTTATGATTAAGTTGATCTGTGTACCTCATCTAGTATTAGTTCTTTATGACAGTCGCCGTTGTACAACTCTCACTCTCTACATTCGACAAGAATACTTAACTCTTAGCTAAGTAGCTTTTCATTCTTTTTATGTATAAAACTATTTCACCTTGCAATATTATTCTTTCTCAATGGTTCCAAACAATCTTCCTAAGATGTTCTTCAAGTTTAAACAGTTCTGAAGTAACGGTGACATATATAGGCATTGATGAAATTGTTGCCAAACCAGTAGAGGATATTCTTGGGTTGGTCTTGTGTTGCGCAGTGTTTAATATTGGATTGAGTCTTCAAGGAGTTACGAATCAATCATCACCCTTGATCATCTGTCTGATTCTGAGAATAAAAATAAAACGTTTTTAGCAAGTGTTGAAACCAAGGTCTTGTACTTGGGTCATTTTTGGGCTATGGATCAAGTTCAAACACCCACTGAAGTGGTCAACACAGGTGTCTGTAAAACCAAGACAACAAACCAATGAAGATCGGAATACATGAACAAAGACTACAATATACTAACAAGGTAGAATAAATTAAACCATTATTATAATTATTATTATGTAGAGTTTAGAATCATCAAACTATAAGACGGCAGATTTCCTTTGACTAAGATGGTACACAACATGCCATAGCCATGACGGTACCATGTCTGAGCCCTATATGGTTGGATAAACAGTAACCTTGCACATTGTGATTGGTTTACTTCTTTGCCATTAGAGTGACCACACCTCAATCACCCCACAGTCATAAGAGATCTACTCAGACAAACTGATAATAGTGACCCAGTGTTGTCATGGGATGTTGCCTCAGTCTGGTATTCTTTTACCATAAATTTTTTTCAAGGTAAACTAAAGTGTCATATGACGACACAAAGAGGGGATAAAGCTGTGGGATATGAGTAAGCTGCTTCCATTATGAGTTATGAAAATCACAGTGCTTATAAACTAATAATGAAGGACTTGTGAGTGATCTTTATTTGTGGATGCATACAGTATGCTGTATGTGTTGTTGGTGTAAGAGCATTCATGTTGAAATTTGTTTTAAGTGCAAGATTGACAAATGCATCATATTTTCTTGACCTTCCCATGTAAGGAAAAACCTTTTCTAAGCTAATCTGCATAAGATTATGGGATGAGATCAGAATTAGCTCCGCCTTCTCAAATTCATTCCCACAATGCTATGCACTAGAGAGCACAGGGTCATCAACAGATTACTTTGAATTTCAAAAAGGGGAAGTTAGTATTTTTTACATGAGACCCATTAGAGCGTAGGTGTTAGTAAATTTAATTTTTCAGCGCATTTCAATCACGTGCAAAATCGTAAAATGATTTTTCGAGACATAATAAAGTTTTGGTGGAGGCCAATCAAAGTGGTTCCAAGCATTGTCGGAAAACACAAAGCTTTTAAGGGCACGTGCCTATGGAATGTCATGGAAATGCATTGATTGACGTCCACCAAAACCTACTGTACTTCGTTACGACGGCAAATTGTACAATTTCATGCAAGTGATTGAGAAGCACTGTAAAATAGGTATCAAGCGCTTGTTTTAAAATTCAACAATAAAGCCTCAAATAGTTTAGCGTATCTGATATAATTAGAAAGTTAGGTAATAAAAATAAAATATGGAAGAGAAGCAAAAAGAAAATAAGTGTGAATAATGTGTCAGGAGGCACATTATGGCATTTAGTTATTTATTGACAAAATAATTTATAGAAAATTTGTGTATCATTTTATAAATTCATTATATAATTTGGCTAGTTTTTGCCACATTCAGTTATTTTTATTGAAGGTAAACGTCAGGGTCTTCTCCAATTTTTTTTCAATGTTGGTGAAAAGCAGATGGTTTATTTCTGATGGTCCCCTGAGAGGACTCACATAATTGAAGGGGATTCACTCTTCCTTGGAGTTTGTTTAAACCTTAGAACAACAAACAAGTTACTATTGTGTCAAGGAGAGGAGGAAAGGGCTTTGAGGAGCTTACATAGTAGTTTCTTTTTCTGCCCCTCCCTAGAGGCTTCTAGAGCTGGGAACATTTTGAAGATAAATAGTATTGGAATATATATTTTAGAAAATTTTAATTTTTTTATTTTTTGACTCCTTGCACAATCATTTAGTAATAGAGTGGAGTACAATAGACATTGTCCATTAAAGTCAAAGAAAGTCTATCAGAACTTTGTACACAGACTCTGTACTAGGTCAATACTGGTAAATGAATCCACAATTATAGACCTTTTCTACATGGGGCATTTGCACATGGCATCATTTTACTACTTCTTCCTTTCTTATTCAAATTTGTATTTCGTCATGAGAATGGCAAGACAATTGGTGCTAATCAACTGAACAAAAGAAAGTGTGCAAGGGAGTCTCTTTTCTATTTGCTTGAGTGACCACAAAACAATTGGCTGCAAGTCCAGGTTGGACTTGAAGTGTTTATCATACATTAACTAACAGTAGTTTAAGTCCAACTTTGGACGACTTGCAACCATTTTTTCATGGTCACTCATTGACAAGCAAATTCAGTAAAGGTCTATTACAAAGAAGAGTGAATATTTGTTAAGTCCTGACAAATTTGAGGGGGGAGGGGAGGGGCTACTAACCTGGCACTAATATTGGAAGTCCCTGGTGTGTCTCTCTTTTTACGTTTACTTTGTTTCTTTATGTTGGCTTCAGACCCTGGGGATTTACACACCAAGTGGCAACAACAACTTAGTTTTAAAATGTCAGTTTACAGTTTTGATTATTATAATCAAAAAAGAACAGAACAAAAAAGATTTCTGGATGGAAATTATCTTAAATACAAAAATTAAGAAAATTTCAAAAAAATGTATATGATAATTTTACAGTTTTAAGAAAATTTAAAGGGTTAATCACAATTTATTTTAAATTCTTATTATGTTATGCTTGCCTCCTGTGTTAAGTTAGTTTAGCACATGTTGTTATAAGGAATCTGTATGGATTTATTGTTTAAAGTGAGAGTTAATTTGAATAAATGCTAAGTTTATTTAGAATAGACCTCCTCGGGACAGGCTTAATGTTTTCCCATTGCAGACCACATGTCATTCTCTTGAGCATCAGATTTTTTGTTTGAGTTGCATCTATATTCATTTTGACTGTCTTCTTATGYGAAACTGAGCAAAACCATTAAACAAAGAAATGATTCTCTAGGGAATGACATGTGGTGTGAAAAGGGAAAACATACGTAACCGAACACGCCTGAGCCAAGGAGACCTATTGTCAGTGCAGCTACTGATTTCGTTTGGAAAATGAGTTTGTTTCCCTTACAAAATTTTTGAAAAGATCTTTTTAGTTTAGTTTTTTAGTATTTCCCATTTCAAAACTCATGTCATTTCCTTGAGTACGAGATCTTTTGAGTTGTGACCGCACATTTATGCGTGCCTCTTCAAGGGAATGACAAGTGATATGAAATGGAAAAACATAAGAATGAATTCTTATTTCATAGAATAACAAAGAGGCTGGAAAGACCATGATAGGAGCTCATTTGCAAGACAAAAAATAGAATACTCTCTTGAGAAATGAAATTTATTGAATAGCAACCTTTTGAGATGCGGTTAGCACGCATTTACATCAGACGAAAGGACTTATTGGATATAAGACAATAGAACCAGTCAGTGACCAGTACATAGATTTGTTCTATTGACACCTAAAGGTCCTTTCAGTCTTTGTGAATGAGTGCTAACCTATTGAGATGCAAAATGTCCTGTCAAGTCTAGGATTCCTGAAAATATGGTATAAAACCAGTGACCTTGCTTACCTGATTTGGATAAAAGTTGTTTTTCTGCTTAGATTTTACATTAATATCGAATTACTACATTTAACAATTATTTGTCAAAGCTGAAGTGCTTATCCCTATTTACCCCTAAAACAAAAACCCTATTTATGTCGGTGTCAAAACAAGACAAAAATAAATGTTAAAAAGATTTCAATCACTACAAGACAAGGGAATTCTTTCGTTTTGATGCCCAGATTAAGAACAATAATTATTCTGAACATTGTTTCAAGGGATCTACTGCAGCATATCTTATTCTAAAGTAGTACACTGATATTCACAGCTGGATAGACAATGATTTTGCTGAAACCTTTACCAAATAATTTTCTGAAATCCAGTGTTTGGACTCAGGATGCTGTATGATAAACAGTGTGACAAAAGGCAACCTGTGACCATATCATACTGAAACACTGAACATGAATGAATCTGGATGACTGGCCAAGTTAGGTAACGCCTCATTTCTGGCTTAGTTAACGTTAATGTCAAAATGACCACCAAGGAAAACATTTGACCAAACCTTAGTTCGGATTCTCGCTGGACATTGTCTGTCTGATGACTGGCGATTACTTCTAGCCCTACTTATTATATTATTTTGTACAGTAGAACTAATATCAGTGTGCCTTCAAGATTACTATTCATCCAACACAGCTGATATGTTTCAGTGTGTAGAGTGATTTTACTCAACCCGTGAAAGAAAAACTGCTAATATTTAGTTATTACTAGTGGATAAAAAAACAAAAGAAAGCAATGGGTTTAGAGTCTACTACTAACTATCATGCATACTATTTTTTTCATGTGTTCAATAAAATCACCCTATCATTAGTTTCTTACTTCTGTAAAAACTATGGTCCATACTATAATGCAGTCTTTGGTATATTTGAACTTTACCTACCACTTGATGATATACTAGAAGTAGAGTTTGACTGAGTCACGTCACCATTGCCCTCCATGGGTATGGTATCATGTTGACTACTGTCATATGATAATACTTGTTGATATATTAATTCTACAGAAGAAATAAGAGAAAAAGTACTGTAATTCAGGGTTTTAATGAAAGATTTGCAAAATAACCTTTGTGAATTAGCCGTTGTTGTGATCAAAATGCACTGTTGGGAAGGTGTTGTTAAGTGACTTGTCAACCACTTACCGACTACTTATATCTTACTGTTAAATTATTGACCACTTACTGACTGACACCTTACCATGTATATGAGAATATATACACCTATTTCAGAAATTGTTGTCACACCAAAAGCCTCAAGCAACAAGCTAAGACTGCAGAGAACACTGGTACTTTTATCTGTGATTAGTTTATTCATGGTGCATTTCATTTATTGACTTCACAAATTGCTCCAAGCAAGGCTGCTTGAGATGATAATTAGTGTAGAGCTATAGCCACTTGCATGAACCATGAATAAATCAATTATAATTAAAAGTACYGACGTTCTCTGGAGCCTTGGCTTGTTACTTGAGGCTCTTGGTGCGACAACGATTTTTGAAATAGGTGTATATAGACTATAAATTTGTACTGCGGTAATAATGTTTGTTTGTACATGTTGTACTCTTTTAATGACAAGACAGTCTTACTTTTCCATTCTTCTACAGTGTGTTCTTGTGCATCTATTGAGTGATCATACTTCTTGGTAACAGGCTGTGGAATTTCAGATTATGACAAAGTGGTCAAAATGGGGAACTGGTTGGTTGGTTTAATGAAGTAGTGGGGTTCTCGGCATTTAAGCCAATCCATCTGGTCAGAAATTCATTTGCTAATGGTAAGGAAAAAATGGGAAATTAACTTTGACTTCCAACAAATGGTACATGGCTCTAAGGAGTTTTTTGAAACTATCGACTTAGCATATTATCATGTGTGGGTCAAATTTGTTACTGCAAATTTTTTCTGGAGAGGGGAAGGTATACATCTGAGAAGTTCATTTGGTATTTTTTATGGACCTTTTGGATAGAATGAATCAAGTTGACCCTTTGTTCATCTAATGATATCAATAATATTGATAAGATACACCTTACTAATGAAACCTGTTAAAAGAACTTACACATTCGACTTCACTTGCATCATACCAGACATTTACATAAGGGTGATTCATTGCATCAACAACATTGATTCTCTTTGCTGGGTCAATAACAAGCATCTTGGATAGTAAATCTCGGCATTGAGCAGCTAAAATAAACAAAAAAAAATTCTTATTTCTCTCTGCAAATGCATTGAGTTTACAACCAATAAGATGTCAGTATCATTTCAATGTAGTAAGAATCTACACGTCAATATTTTTACCTTTAAGTTTATTTCCAGGGGGGAATAGTTCATCAGGGAAGAGAGTTTCACAGGAATAACCAGGCTGTCTAGGTCTTCTGGTGCAATACATTCGAACCTTAATAGGGGAAAATCAAAAGATAATTTATGATTGGTTAAAGAGTGTGCCTTTATCTCCATGAAAAATCACATTGATAGGTAGGGGGTTAATAATTTATCTTTCGTTCATCCAATACTATTACTAACAAATTAAAGATGCATACTAAATGCTTTCCTTACCGATGGTTGTAGCTGATTAAGAAAGGATTCTGATGGAGTCCCTAGCTGTTCTGTAACTTTATTCCATTGATCAATGTCTATAGGTAAATCCAATTAAGGCTTTATACCCAGTATTCTTGAATTCAATTAGCCTTTTCACTTACATCACTTACACTCACTTGATTGATTGATTGATTGTAAAGCACTTAGGACAGCTATGGATAAGCGCTATATTAAAGTCATTATTATTATTATTATTACATGTAGGTCCATGTAATAGCTTAAGTGACTTATAAATTAATAGAATCTAATGTAATATATGTAATACCTGATTTCACCACAGATCTTTATTGTATAACAGAATCATTTGCATAACAGAATCATTTCCAGCAGTACCAGTGAAGACAAAGAATGTACAACTTCAACGATACAAACTCTTTGAAGTTCTACAGAATTTACTAAAATTCTGACATGGACAACAAAATAATGCATGCTAAAATTAAAAGGTACAATAATGAAAATCAAAGGATACGATCACTTCCAGGAAACATGACATGTCCCCGTATCATCTCTGCTAATATACATCCAATAGACCAGACATCCACATTATCACTATATCCCATACCAAGGATAACCTCAGGTGCTCTGTAATACCGTGTTACCACATATGGTGTCATCATGAAGGCAGATCCTGCTGTCCTTGCCAAACCAAAATCTAAAATCTGATAAAAGTTCAATGTCAGTATAAAGTTAATGTTGCTAATGATAAAGGGAGGTACAACACCACATACAGCAGGGCTTAAAATAATGGCCAGTAAGTTGCCGCTCATGATGATAGACAGTTTTAGCTTTGTCATAACTCATTTCTTGCTCAACGTTACTGGTCAAAATAACCAGGAAAACAAAGATTTGACCAGAAAAGTTCCAATTCTGGCTGAACATTGTCCCATGTCTGGCTGTTATTCTAAGCCCTGTACAGTAGAGTCCTGGGCCCGGTTGTTCAAAGCTGGATTAACGCTAATCCAGGATTAATTCTATAGGTCTTATTAAGAGTTAACCCAGGATTAGAACTAATCGGGCTTTGAACAACTGGGCCCTGTGCACCCCCTCACCATGTCCCTACTTGGTAATAAACATATCTAGATCTTTTAATACAAACCTTGAGCGAACAATCAGATTTGACGACTATATTACTGGGTTTGAGATCCTGAAAACACAGGTTAATTAAGCATTAATCATTTGAATTGAGATTGAGTATTCTCGACTATTTTGATCTTTGAATTATTAGGCTATTTTGTTAAGTATAAAACTCCTTACCCTGTGTATAATATCTGCATCATGAAGGTGCTGTAGATCATCAAACAAATATCAAGTATTAACAACATTTCCAACATTACTTCATGAGCAATAAGATAAAGATCAAGTGAATGTATATTCACATATTTATGGGGTACCTGTGGTGGTTCCACAACCTACCACAGGGGGCCCAACACTACACATGAATATTGGCACACGCAGTGCTGAGGGTCTAGGACAGTTTTATAAATAAGCAGATGAAAATGTAAACACAAGTTCAATAGCATTATACCTTAACTCCACAAAGCATCTGGTAGAGAAGGTATGATAGTCTTTCATGATCTAAATCCATCTGAATAACTTGACACAAACTAGCATCCATTAGTTCCATCACTAAATACCTGGACACAGAAAACCTGATGTTAAATTCAAGTTCTTGCAGTGCATGGTGGGTTGCCTGTGGATTCCCATAGACTTTAACAAATCAGATAGAAAGCTCAACATTATTACACTCACAAGTCATTAAATTCTTGTAAGTTCCTGTCTGGTGTGAAGACATTCAAAAGCCCAATAATCTGCGTAAGACAGTAAGAAAGTACACATTAAAAGTGTACTGTAATAATACTCCATTAGGTAAGTTCCCCCCACCCCTCTCTGCCTTGGGACTACAATTATTGCATTAATATTTAAAGATTCTACCAATGTAGTAGTTGGGATACTTGCCAGGTGACATTTTATATATTTAATTTATTAATTTATTATTACTATTACTATTACAGATATTATTCATTTCTACATACATTTTTATGGTTGACCATTTTCATGAGAACCAGTTCTCTGTAAGCTCTTTTAGCATGAGTAACATTCTGGAAAGGACGGCTTAGTTTCTTGATCGCAACCTTTTTACCTGTCAATGTGTCTATAGCAGCACTGAAATGACAATAAATTCACGTAAGAATTAATTGCAAAACATTTATACGAAACCAAGTTTCATGATAGAGGAAAAGTCAGCCAAACACTAGTCATGACAGAAATTTATTGGGAATGTATTATAGTGGCTTATATATTAAGATATTTTGGTGGCAGACTTTCAAGTTCAGTAAAATCTAGCTTTGAAGTCCACCTTCCCATGTCCCCTAAGTACCTGTACCCCAATAATTTTTGACAGAGATTTCAAAAGTCCAATAGACACCAATAATGAAAAGGAAAAATATGACTAAAGATCCTGGAAGTCAGTCTGACAGTGAAATCAAAAGCAATGCCAAGCCAATCAGAAACCTAGACTGCACAAGAATGGTAATTTGACACTGTTATGTGTGAACAACTAGATGATAGCCATCACCATTTTCTCATACACTGTAGGTATAAAAAGATATTTTGAACAGCTATTGTTTTCTGCTGGTTTCTGATTGGCTCTACTAACCAAAGTTGGAATATATTGTTTTCATTCTACAATTTGATTGGTTCTTGCTGTCAAGGTAACTCCATTTATAGAAGTCACACTGTAATGTAAAATCTCCCAAAAGTTGAGGATATGTTACAAATATAAGCATTAAGCATATGGAGCTTTTTGATACAGTGAATTGTCCAGGGTCAAAAGTCAAAAAAAGTCACAAAAAAGTGTTATAAAGAGTGCAATGGAGTGATTTTACTTGACCAGTGAAACAAAGCTGTATAACTTGTGACTAACAGTCCAAGTAAAACGAAAGTAAACAGTTCTGTTTTTCTGCTGACTATTATTTTACAGACCAAGCAAATTCCCTTTATGGATCACTTTCTTTGGGGGAGGGGGGAGGGGAGGGAAGGAGGAAAGTGAGAAAATTTCCACATGATTGCGTCAGTGTGACTGTCAGTATAACATTTTTCACAATTTTCCTCAGGTATGAACAAGTACCATGTGAAATAGTAATGATGAAAAGGTAAATTATACACCGTGAAAAGATGAAAAAACTTACTGACGTTTCGGACGCTAGTCCTTCGTCGGAATAAAAGAGAAAGAAGTCTTTCTCTTTCTCTTTGTTCTTTCTCTTTTACTCBGACGAAGGACTAGCGTCCGAAACGTCAGTAAGTTTTTTCATCTTTTCACGGTGTATAATTTACCTTTTCATCATTACTGTTTCATTAGAAACACCGACGCAKCTCACACTAGTTTTTAGCTAGTTATATCTTTTTACTACCATGTGAAATGGTGATAATTACAATAACATATAATTTTGACATATAATAAATAAGCTATTTAAAAATTTTTGAACATCAAGAAATAAATATTTCTTTCTTTAGAAAGATCATTACGATAAGAGTGACTTTATTAAGAAAATACTTCCTTTATTTTTCTTAGCACAAAAGAAATAAAAATCGAAAATATCCAAAAAATTTCAACCATTCTAGTAACATTATTGGCCAAGTTTTTATTTGGGTTAAAAATGTTTTAACATAAATGTCAAGATACTAGTGAAGAACACTCCAATTCCACAAGCAAATGACAATGAAAACCTTTTATAAAAGAATAGACAACCAGCAAAATAATTGTATGTCGGGATAGTATCACATTTGCTATAAATAAAAATGTTGGCGTCTGCAAAATAAAGTCTGCGATCGCGGTAAAAATAAGGCAAAATTTACCGTAAAATAGATGTTATCAGTATCCTACAATATTGAAAACATGATTGTTTGATGGAAGGGAATTATTTTCGAACTGTACGATGTTGTCTGTTTTTTTGGCTCATTTAGGATAAGAAAATAATATTGGACAACGAAATAAAACGATGCAAATTGAATTGAGAGTCATTGAAGTTATAGAAGCTTCATATATACGTTTATTTATATGTATTTTTTAGAGATCGGTGGATTGTGAGTGATCGTCACCTGACGACAACCATTAGTTATGTTAAAATGGAACACTCTTGACCTTGGGTTTTCACAAGCAGAATTTCGTCAAGTCTTATCCCATAAAATATAGAAAATAAAAGAGGGAAATGGTCGTAAAAACTGAATATATCGATGAACTATTATTTTAGGATCCAAATCAATTATTAAGCTAATCAAATCCGTCAAAGTACAATGGTTTTGTAAGTAGTAAACCATTAATTTTTGCGTCTCGCTCGAGAAGTTGATTATCTTGAAGGGCAAAGTCGAAAGATCACGATGAATTTTAGGGACATGTAAAATAGGAATTAAAGAAAAAATCGCTAAAAATAAGAACAAATGGTATTGCGAAAGCTAGATCTTAGCATTAAGTTGATAAACCCGGAATACAGAGATAAAAAAAATTGTTGATGAACCTACCAGACCATTCCTTGCGCTCCCGAACCAATAGGTTGAAGATTTTGGTAGCGTTTCAAGACGACAAAAACCGTATCTCCGACTTGCACCGAGTAAAACATCTCCTCACAGAACAACTCCGCTTCTATCTGTCCATAAGTAGTTTTCTTTTCAAGGAGTACATCATCCAGGGTTTTGAGAAAAAGGGGAAAAAAATCACAGCATTTCAAAAACATCGGCAATGTTTGGCAGCCATAATGGTTATGTGGCAGAATCGATGCTACGCGCATGCGTCACATTGGCTCCTAAAGTTCCTTTGGGACTGGGAACGAGGAAAAAGGAAGACACCGTGGGAAAATTCCCTTGACTACGCCCTTTCGTGGATTGTTTTGTTAGACATAATAATAAAATAATTTGAATGGATGATACTTCATCTTGGAAAGAGCTGGATTAAGGCCAATGGAGCTATGCAAATAGAGCAAGGCTCAGCATTTATATTCTATTTATATAGAAAGGCATGTCAGTGCCCTGTCTTGGAAAGAGCTGGATTAAGGCCAATGGAGCTATGCAAATAGAGCAAGCCTCAGCATTTATATTCTATTTATGTAGAAAGGCATGTCAGTGCCCGGAAAGACACTCTATTCTAAGAAATGCGCTTGCTTTTAATTGGAATTTGCGGACTAGATTAATTCCAGAAAAAACAAGGAAAAGAGCTCAAAAAGAAAAAAAAAGGGAAATTCCATAAAATGTTTTTGAAGTCTCGCTATAGATAGAATGTGGAAGTGATTTAGGGAGAAAGTTTGTCGTATTCTGCGTAGTGTGTTTCTCTTCCTTGTCTTCCTATGTTCCGTACCTTTTTCACTGAATCAAAAGAGGAGTTAGTGAAAAAGCCAATAATAGTCACGAAAGCAGTCCTGGAGTTCCCGGAAGCGTTTTTCCTTTTATCCGCCGACGATAAACGTACTTCAAGAACTTAATCGTTGGTGCCGCTGAACGCAGGTTTTTGTTTGTATTTGCTTGTTTAATTTGTCTGCACCTGTAGTTGACAAATTTTAACTGATACCTTTTTTAAATTATATCCCTCAAGTATATTCTGCGTATTAACCTTCTTGCCGATCGCGATTTGCTGTCACTGTTGCTGCGCACCTCTCATAGAGTCATGCAGTTTTGTGGATATCGTTTCCCCCCTTTTCTCGTCATTGTCAAGGAAATATTTTTGTATGACGGAACAATCATCTTTTTAATTTCAACGATAAGTTCCAAATCTTATAGTAAGATATGTAAATAATATCTCTTGCACCATGCATTTTTTAACTCTGCATTTGTGAAGCTCCGTCAGGATTATGCCTCTGAGCATATAGGAGTACGGGATAATAAATGGATTGCAAATTGCAAAACACCATCAAAAGAGATCGACCAAAGATAATGGGAAAAGTGAAATATTTCAGTTAATTAATAAAAGGTATAGGGCTATGGATATTCAAACCCTAGTCGGAAATGGGATCTCATTTATCGATTGGAAAAAAACAACTGAAGGGACGTCATTTGAAAAGAAAAGTAATATCCGTTTATTATCCTACGGAAGTGCGGATAGGGCTTCCATATTTCGTACGCGATTTAATAAGGTTAGGGTTAGGGTTATAAGCGTCCTATACCCATATCCGCAAGATCTGTTGATTGACACCTAAAAGACATCAAGTGTCGCAATGAAACCTAATTTGATAAATACATGAAGTATCTATCTATTCATTGCCGCTGACCAAATCATTTCATATTCACACTCTCAATTTTCACAAGATTACGGTATTAGCCAACAACAAGGATTTATTCGCGAATGTCTCGTCTCTAAAACCTCTGATTTACGCTCATAAAGTCGCAGAAACTCCACCATGCCGCTTTTTACAAGCTCTTCGTCTTACGATGCCGAAGTTGGTAAGTTTTGAAGGCAAACTGCTTCGTTTTTGCGTCATATTGAACGCTTAAAGATGTCGGACATACTTTGGTTCTTGTAGAAAAGGCGACAAGTGAATTGAATACCACGGAAGACTGGCAGTTGATTATGGAAATATGTGATCGTATTCCCCGAGAAACGACAGGGTAAGGTTAAACCTATAATAGTGAATGTAATTACAAGAAGAAATCCTCAAAATGTCTACAAAAAAGGCTTGAAAACTAGTGAGTATAAAGAAACTCATCCTGCGTTTGTTTACGTGCCATTAGAGAATTTTTTCATCGAATCTCATTAACTTAAAAAGTAGATTTCAAACTTAGACTTAGAAAATATTTAATATTGAGTAGTAGTTTGTGTGTTTCTGAAATTTTATCTTTTGTAGAAAACCTTACTTAATATTTGTAAGCGACGTGCTATCGATAGTGACGTCATTTCCATGTATACAGAGATACGTATTCAATGTCCTGTATACAATATAATGCTTTGTCATGATTTCGTACTGATGTACAGAAACAGCTGGGCTGAGTTTTTCAAAGCCACATTACCACTATGTTCATAACTATGTGTTGGTGCCAGTTCAATTCGCATTGCAAATCTGGCATTTCACTGCTGTCAATCAAACCATTCTGAATTTATTTTTAATCGGAGTGTTTGAAAGGAATATATATATATATATAGATATATATATATAAAATATTTTATATTTTAGTACAACCATCACTCCCCATAAGGGGTTCTTCCATGAGGTTCGCTCCACACACACTACCACTACATTCTATATTCATTTGCATGTCATGATAGGTACATTACAGGATACAATTTTGAAATTGACCCAAGAATTAAGTACTGGTACATGTAGGTCATAGATAAAATGTTTGTTTTTTCAGCCCCAAAGATGCACTGAGATCAATCATGAAACGAGTGAATAACAGAAATCCTCACATCGCCATGCAAGCATTAACTGTAAGGAACATACTGATAATATATTCAAATAAAATAATGTAGAGGGTAATTACTAATAGAGATATTGCACATCTGTAATGGCAGCGTGCAGCCATGTTTGATGGTAGAAGCAATACAATAATTTTATATGAGAAATAATACAATTTCTTAGAGTATAGTGATTTTGTTGTTCTGCCATCTAACATGCATGCTGGTACATGATTTATGTGTGAGGCCTTTAAAAAGGTTTCTAAAATGTTTTGAATTGTGACAAATTATTATTTATTTACTTAACTAATTCCTTTCTTTATTTATTTGTTTATTAACAGTTATTATCAGCTTGTGTAAATAATTGTGGTAAAGTTTTTCACTTGGAAATCTGCTCCAGGGAATTTGTCAGTGAAGCTAAAACTATTCTACAGTCAAGGGTAAAGATAGGGTGACTTATTAAAGCAGGACTTAAAATAATGGTCAATCATTTGCTGGTTATAATCACAAGCCAAATTAGTTTTAGCTTAATCATACCTCATTTGTGGCTAAACATTACTGGTCAAGGGGATCAGCAAGGGAAAGATTTGACCAGACAAGTCCTATGTAATTCTGGACGGACACTGTCCAATGTCCGGCCATTATTTCAAGGCCTGCTATGTATAAAGTGTAGTTGCATTTAGAGTTATTTATGGGGAGAACCACTGGAACTCATTAGGGAATCAAGGGTGGTGCTTAAGGGCAATTGCCTCTAGAATCCTGGACTCAGCATGCAACTGGGGGGGGGGGGGACCAAAGAATTCCAATCTCCTGAGAATTAGAACCTATTCTTTTGTCCCCAGATTGAACTGCATTCCAAAGTGCTGCAAGGGATCTATAGGATTTGTTTGCATGGTCTCTACAATGAGTTGAGACTGGTTTTTCTTTGAGTTTTCTCTAGTTTTCCTGCTTTCATGTTTGCAAATTTAAACCCAATGTGCTAATAATTAGTAATTAATTATTGATTAATTGTAATATTCCATGTAAAAATGTGAGTTAAAAGTATGTATATGTAGTACCCTGGTATTGATGATCAAGATATGTTTTGTTATTTTTTTGTTATTTTTTTAATTTAATTTATTTTAATTGAAAAAAAAATTTTTTTAATTTTTTAAAGAATTTTTTAATTTTTTTTTCAAGGTATGTTGTTTCAGAGTTCTTTAAAATTGTGGGTTTTTTTGGGAGGAAGTGAAGATTCCTCCTGATATAGAAAGCACTATCTAGCTCATTCTAGGTTCCCAATATAAAAATAATATTTGAAATTGCATTTCTTTATTTCAGACACATCCAAAAGTACTGGAAAAGTTTAAGGAAATTATTGTGGAAATGATTGGTATCTTTAATGATGACTCACAATTAAGGTAAATTGACATTGGTAATATTTTTAAGATATCCATTGCAGCTGTGGTCTTCCACACAAGAAAGGACAAAACCTGGGATGGCATAAGAAGTGTAAAAGGAGTGAAACATGGAAGCTTTCCTTGCTATAATACGCGTACTTGTACCATACAATTTACATTAGATTATTATTAGAGTTATTACATGTAGTGTATACTAACAGTTGAATTTGGTTTTAGTCTCGTTTCTACTATGCGCGATCAACTAGCAGCAGATGGAGTTGAATTTCCTTCTTCTTCCAAGGTAAGGATGTGTTATATAAAATTTATATTATTTTCTATGCACACTGTCATGTATTAAATTATTTTTCAATATACATGCATTGTGTAGCTCCATGAGAACATCCATTCACCAGTCAAGGGGATTATTTCATAGGTTTTATACCCTCAAGATCGAGACCTGCTTTGACATTTTTCAATTTCCATTGCCCAAAAGTAGGAGAGGTTGTTGGGGTAGGGATAGGGATAAAAGGGGGACACAGACATTTTATGAGATTGAATGGTTTCATAGTAAACATACATGTAAGGTTAATCTTCCATCTGGTCTCAGCTTCCATGTTCTATCTTTTGAACCTGACAATGAATCAATTTAATGTTTTAAAGTCGTCACCCAACACCAGCAGCAAGAGCAGTAAGAGCTCCAGTAGTAGCAGTCCTTCAAGAGGTTCCTCTGCACTCAGTTCCAAGGAAGATGAAGACCTTGCCAAAGGTAAAGATAGGATATAAATGTTTTATCTATTTGGGGAGGGGGGTGGGGGAGGAGGGGAGGGGGAGTTAGTTAGTATTGTATAATGACTTGATGATGAGTTTTTCTGATGTTAACTGGGTTTTCTTTTAGCCATTCAGTTATCTTTAAGAGAAGCTGAAGAAAGCAAGGTACATTGATTATATACGCTATAAAATTATTTTCTTATATGTTTAATGTATTTAGTCCCTAATAACTACTTAAACATTAGACCAGATAAACTGTATGGCATATTTCGTATTGAGTTGGAAAATGAATGGTGCTGTTATACCACTCATGCATGGTATGATATTATTATATTATTATATTATTCCAATGACAATGCATGATAAGTAAGATATAGTATGACCACATTACGATGTTGACTACAAAAATTCTGTTGAAGAAGTCTGTTGAATACTTGTAACTGTGTTATGTACCAGGCTTTTACTTATTTGTCTTTTTGAATGTTTAATAGCCAAAAGTGAGCAGCTTGTATCCATCAGTGATGGATTCATCTTCATCATATTATGCTCCCGTAAGAAAGGTAGGTAACATTGACTAAAAAGGTTCAGTTACTATTGGGTCAGTTTAAATAATGTTGCTTTGGATGGATGCTTTTTCAAAAATCCAAATTTAGAACTTTGCACACAATGCATACAAAGGTTTTTTAGGATCGAGTTTATGTGTTTTCCTCACCAACCCTGCATATGGGTACATGTTAATGAGGTCTGACACAGAGCTTATTATCATTATGTAGCTACTGGTACTGGTATTCTGATGCATGTCTTACAAGTCTCTAAACAACAGAAACCTGTACCCGTAGTTTTTGGTTAATTAACCATCAGGTCAAGCATTACATTTGAATTCCTCTTCCTGCATTTAATAGATGTGGTGAAAAAATATCCAGGACACTGTTTTTATTAATAATGTTTTTTAAATTATTCCTTTCTTATTTTTATTTTGTCTCAATTTTCAGAGCCAAAGTAAGAAGAAAGTCAAAGCACTTTATGATTTTGAAGCTGCTGAAGACAATGAATTGACTTTTAAAGCAGGAGACATCATATCTGTCCTTGATGACAGGTAGGTATATAGTAACCAGTAGCAGATTAAACTAACTTCAATTTTCATTTTCATAATAACGCAACCGACTCAGCCCAAGACATCTCTGGCAGTTTTTGGCTTCTGTCAATCGAAAAATCATTTGTCATGATTGAAATTTAATAAGCCTGAAGCGAGATGACGTTTTACCCCCAACTCTATACCATAATCCTTTTCACACTGCTATTGTTCTTTGATTATGACTTATGATTATGATTGTATTCTCTAAGGAATCAAAAATTTTAATGTGAAAGAATTTTAAAAACTATTATGGTATAGAGTCGGGGGTAAAACGTCACCTTGCTTCAGGCTGATTGATGGAAGCCAAAAAAAACAACAGACAATTGATTATAGATAGGTGTGTAGGCCTCGTAATGATGTAAAAAGGCATTAATAAAGCATTTTGTACTCATTCATTATAGAAGAAATAGAAAACACGCGGGCGTGCTGTGTGCAGTTATATAGCACGTGGGTTTTGGCAGAACACGAGAGAAATGTTCTGCCAAACCCCAAGTGGAGCGGAGTTCTTCTCAACACTTCTCGAGTGTTCTGTCAATCTCCAAGTGCTTTATAACTCCACACAACACAATCAAGCAAGTTTTTCATTCCTCTTATAAAATGCAAAGGGTGAGTGAGTGCTGTGTGCTCTCATAAAGCACACGCTCCCAACCAATCAGAATGCGAGATTTATAACAGTAATTTTATAAGATATTTTATTATTATCTACATTTTTCTCCTTAGTGATGCCAATTGGTGGAAGGGGGAAATGAGGGATGTTACTGGACTTTTCCCTTCAAATTTTGTAACATCTGACCTCTCAGAGCCTAAAGGTATGCTGAATGAATAAAATAGCTTAATGGTTTAGTTGATGTTCAATGTGTTGACAGATATAACAATTAGCAAAAATATTTGAATCATACTTACAGTATTATGAAAGGGGTGGTGGAAGGTTATTTCATTTTTATTTTTCGTTGAAAATTTTCATGTGAAAAGGTTATTTCCTTTATCTCGTTTAAACTTGATTTGACTGTTTTTATTTTTATTTTTTGAAACATGAAATGGCCATTATTTCTTGAAATGATATTTTACCATTTTATCTTTTGTGAAACATGAGTAGTACCTCCCCTTTACTGCCGCATTATAAGACCAATATTCTCTGATTTGAAGATATAAGTTACATAATATATAACATTGAAAAGCTGTATAATTTGTGATGTAATAGCCAAGGTTGAAAAGAAAAAAAGAGTTCGATGGGCTGATACACCTGCTGGTAATCAAGAACTACAAAAACAGCAAGGTAATCATGTATAGTTTAATAAATGATGACAGACCAGAAAAACAGCAAGGCTGCTACTTTCACAATTTTTTCTTTATCTCTCAATCATGCTAAGAAACGTTTGGTGTTTCATTCGTGTCTCTTGTGCTTTAAACTTTTCACGAAATTCTGCTAACCTCGAGCAATTCTACTTCAAGGTATTAGCGAAAATGTTATTTTTTGTGCTGATTAAAATATCATCTCTCCCAACGTTCTTGGCATTATATCTCAAATACTCATTCCTTAAATTTCCCCAAATTTTGGATTTTTTTTAATCAGCCCCAATTAAAAGAGCCTGTTTATGAAATATAAAGCTTATAAACGCATAAACGTCGAATGTAGAACCCGTTTTTCTGCCCTGTCATAAATGATATGATACTGATATGCATGAGAATAAGTTAATATTAATATATCTAAACTATTTTTTGTGTTCTTAGCACCTGCTGTGAAACCAGAAATAAATGAAGTAAGTATAGGTGAATTGTATTAGATTTGAACAAAAATCAGTCATATATTTATTTTATTAGTTTACAGTTCTCTATTCAAAGTAAACTATCCAGTAAAAGCTTAGTCTCCTATGCAGCTACTATTTAATAGTGTTGTCATGCAATGCTCACTAATAAGGAGAGTGAACGTGGCATGACGACACTAACATCAATTGCATAAGAGACTAGTAAAAGCTAATATTTCCAAAACAATTTTCACTGCAGGAAAAAATCGAGCAGTGCATTACAATGTTGAAGGGGGCATGTGTTGAGAATGATGATGAACAAGAAGATACTATCATTGATTTAGAAGGTTGGTGTGATCTCTTGTAATCCAATACTTCCCCTGCCCCCTCCCCCTCTTGCGCCCCACCCCGCTCCCAGTCACAATCCTTTCATTGCCATATCCTCTTCCTCAAACTGTGATAAATATTACAATGTAACTCTTTGATTCCCACCATACATTTACAGGGATGGACCCAGGTTCATTTACTAGTTAGTTTAATCTGATTCTTACAGTACATGTAAGACCCTTATGCCAAGACAAGGTGCAAGCATTTTTTATGTGACTGTCTTAAAAGTTACTAGTTTCTTTTAATGATCTGTGTGTTTTTTTCAGTTGCATGTCAGCAAATGGAAAAAATAGTTGACGAAAAGATTGAAAATAGCAAAACGTATGTACTAGTACTAGTCTAAGTCCTATCATGTTCATTTAATTTTTTGTATATTATCATTGAGATAATAATTATTTATTTAATAATTATACCAGGAAACACCAGGATTTGTCTTCTTTGAATGAGCAGTATCTTCAGGCCCTTGCACTTTATCAGAAGTATGTAATTATTTTTAATAGTAAGACCTTAAATTTTAACTTGGGCATAAAGTTTTCCTATTTCAGACCAGATTCTTTGTTTGAGTTGCATCCATATTCATGTGCCTACTCATGCACAACCAATTAAACAAAGCAATAATACTCTAGGGAATGACATGTGGTCTGAAAGGGAAATCAATATGCCCAAAGCAAATAAGTCTATAATTGATTAAAACCTTGTGGGGGCTGGCTCTAAGATAATCACTCCCCATGAACAATATATTAAATGTTAAATATTTTCTGGATTTATTTCAAGCTCCTAATCAGTAATATTATAATTACTAACTCAACAAAATTAAATGTTCTCATACAATTCAGAATTTATAGATACTCATGATGTTTTGAAAGTTCTCAAATTGGACTCTCCTAAAAGACTCTTCCAATTTTGAAAACTTTCAAAACATCACTCGTACCTATAAATTTCAAATTGTTCCAAGATCGTGCAATTTCCTATGCTCATAATACACTCAATGAAATTACTCCATTCTGATTGGACAAGAGGATTACAATTAAATCCCAAATTCTAGAATCCAAATGAAGTTGCTCAATTTTGTTGAGTGTATTATAAACAAAAAATCTCACAATCTTCTTGTACAAATCAGAATTTGAATTGTACTTGAGATGTGCAATTTCTTAGGCAAATTTTGTTGTTGTAGACTGATGAAAGAACCTATACCAATACCACCAACACCTACACCTACACCTACTATGCCTGCTGGGTATGGTGCTTTGCCACGCAGTGCTGCTGGAGCTGGTTATCAACAACAAACAATGAATGGATATCAACCACCACAGTATCAACAAGTTAGTAAAAGTCCTATACTACACTTTATTGCAATAGACCTTTTCACCTTGCACGTAATGTTTGCTTTGCTTATTTAAGTCTTTTGAAAATTCTTTGATTGAGTCATGTGTTTTCTCATGCACTACTTTTAAACAAAGAAATGACATGTGGGAATGACACATGGTCTGAAGTTGGAAAACATAGCTTCCAGGTTAAAAAGGTCTATTTTATTCTTTATTGCCAAACTGTGTTACACAAGGTCTTGATCTTATTTTTGGTCGTACAAACTTTTCAGAGTAATGATTTTTATGGCAGCATGTTTGAGTGCAAAAAGGCTAGCCACCTTACTATTTTCATTCCATGTTGTATCATTGAATGGTTTTCACTAAATCATTTTTGTTGTGTATTTAGATGTATGCTCCTCAGGTACCTGCAGGCTATTCCCAGATTTCATATCCTATGGCAGCCCAACCATCAATGGTAAATTTATGCCAGAGATTTATATAAGTCCTCTCTTCCTCCCTCCCTCCCTTCCTCCCCTCCCTTCATCCCCTCCCTTCATCCCCTCCCTTTCTCCCTCCCTTYCTCCCTCCCTTCCTCCCTCCCTTCCTCCCTCACTCCCTCCCTTCCTCCCTCCCTTCCTTCCTTCCTCCCTCCCTTGTTCTTTCTTCCTTTTTTCCTTCCTTACTGCCTTCCTTTCTTTCTCAATTTGTTTTTGGATTTATACTGTCATAATTATTTCAGAATGCAGCGTACTCCAGCCAAGGTCCTGGTGTTCCAAGCTACCCAGCTGGTACCATAACAACCACACCCTCAATAACCCAAGGATATCCTCAACCCCCTCAACAGTATGTAACACAGCAACAAATGCACACCCCACAGCATGGGGTACCCCAAGAATATGCACCCCAAGGGCCAATGCAGCAGTATCAACCACAGCCACATCCTGGAGGTTATGGCTCTTTCCAACACCAGCCCCAACATCAAATGGTGTACAGCCAACCACAACTATTATGACATAATGAAATGTGAATTCAGTATTGCATTATTCTGAGGTCTCTTGCCTGCTTCATTGATTATAGAGCATCAGACATGAATTAAAATTATGATTAATTTGTTTTTGTACAGTGTAAAGATAGGGTTTTAATGTTGGGTATAGGCTAGTATAGGATAACAGGAGAATAACTAGATCGAAGCTTTCTGTATGTGCTAGTACCATTGATTATTAGTTCTGATTTTATTATATAGAATATTTGTCATGTCTATCCATTTGCAAGATTTATGGCTGCTTCAAATATCTAAGGCCTAGGCCAAACATCCAACTTTCCATGCACCGAACTCATTAAAAACAATGGATATCAGGTGATAATGAGGCGGCATTCTTTGATGTTATTAAGTTCTTTCAGTGCATGGAAAGTTCAATGTTTGCCCTAGGCCTAATTGTATCACTATATTGATATAATTTTATTTATTAGTTTATAATTCCTGAGAAGAAAGCTTGTATTGTCAATACATTTACTCCAAGCTGTACCATGGAAACTAGTGAATATCCTCATGGTTGGCACTTTAAACATAATTTTGTTAGGAGAATTTACTTACACAATATTGACTTTAAACAATTGATTCAAGTCTAGGCATTTGGGTCTATACAATAGAAGGTATAAAAACTGACCCAAATACAACAATATTGTTTAAAGGCAATAGTATCTCCTACCCCTTGTGGTCTGTCAGAATGCAGCTCAATTTGGAGGACATAACTGCAATAGGTTTCCAATTCTCAGGAGATTGAATTTCTTTTGTATATTGTCCCCCAAATTGAGCTGCTTTGATGTCACATACAAAGAGCCTATTTACATGTTGCAATAGCCTGCAACTCCCATGCTGGAGAGCCACTATGGAGGCTAATCATGCAAATGATATATTGATAAAGTGAATTCATTTAAGATATCCTCTTACCTGTAGGCCAAATTGTTTTGCAAATTAATGCTTAATTAGTAGTTAAGAGTATAATTAAATTGATTCTTTAGGTCTTTTATTTTGAAAATATAACTTTTTACATTTCAATTACTAATGAGTAATTAAGACTGCAGGCATGTTGGAAGACAGAAACAATGCAATCACTTTGCTTGAGAAAGTATTCAATTCCTAAAATAAAGGGGATTCTGGTTTTTTTTTTTCCCTTCAATCTAACAATTGGTAGTAGACGTGAACATGCAAAAAGCACACCTTGCCTTTGCAGTAGGACGAGTGACTTAATTACGACCAGTTTAATCTCTGGCCAGGCCAACAATTTAAAACTACTAGAATTAAATTTAATAATTTTTTTGTCATCTCATTTCTAACTTAAAAGATTTAAGCATGATTTATTTAGTGAGTTGGTGTAAGTATATATTATAGAGTACAAACACTAAAAGTGTGCAACACTTTGCGCTAATTAGTAGTAAATAGTGCTAATTAAACAATAGAAAACAATAGGATTAGTATAATTTAGCAGTATTTAGTGGTATTTAGGTTACACATTTATAGTATTTGTACTCTACTAGATTCAGTGAAGCATTTTATTATTATAATTATAACTTTGTTTAATTACACACTGTCTCTGAAAGCAATAATTGAAAGCTTATTAGTAACAAATATTAATAAGAATATTAAACTACTTCAAACTAAATTTAAAGGTCATCGTTAGTTATTAATGAGAAATACATAAAAAGACTGAGATGACCTACCAATTTTACTTTCACAAAAAAACTTTGTAAATAAATATGTGGTAAATACTATTCCTGCTTATTCATTTACATTTACATTCTGTTTAAAAAAAACTTGAAGAATTTTGGGGACTCCAATATATGAAAGGATTGCAATGATCTTTGGACATTTTGAAAATGACCACACCCCCTACAAGGTACCCTAGTCTTGTCCAGGTGGGTGTGGCAATCAATCATTTTAACAAAATTAATAATTTAGACATAAAATGCATGAATTGTCCAGTGATTGTACTTTCATAATTGTGTAACTCTCGTGTTAAGAAATCCTAATCCTACTACTCTGCCACCAAACTGGCCTAAGTTTATGAACACCTTTTGGGTTACCTGTGTCCTTAGTCGGACCGCTGATCACATTTACCGAATGTCACTTGCTTCGTTTGAGCCTCTGCGGATCAGCAATCATGGTGTATTCTACGGCATTAGAAGTTATTGGAGGTTGTTTCATAGCCTACTATCTTATAAATCTCCTGAGGAGAGCTGTAACTGGCTTGAGAGCGTTTGTTCTTCCTTCGCTAGGGATAAAAAAGAACTTAAAATCCTTTGGTAGCTGGGCAGGTACTGTATGTCAGGAGTTCATTCCAAAGTGTTGCATAAAACGCTCCTCACAACTATGAAGCATTCCATTTGCATGCTGTTTGGCAAATGTATACCAATTTTACGTTTTAAACGATGCCAAATTAAGTCTTCCTTTCCAATTCAATCAGCTGTTTTTACGCAATAGCAACCACAGGGTGACCAACGGAAAAATGCTGTAACCTCACGGGTTTTTGATCCAATGTTTTCTCCCCTTTTTTATACATAGTGGTAACTGGATGCACAGATGGAATAGGAAAATCTTTTGTCTATGAGGTATGTATCCAATGAAAATGAGATTCCACATGATTGAGGGGGCATTGACAGAATTAGGGGGAAGCCACAGTGTGCACCCCCTTCCTAGCTTAGAATTAGTTGTTTGTTGTAAGTTACTAAAAGGGTGCATCTTCTCTATTTTTTAGACCCCTCTCTACATGTACAGCCAAAAACCCAGGGCCTGGTCGTACGAAGGGTGTATAGTGCTAACTGACAGATAAATCTTATCCAATGGATAAATGTATTGGATAACAGCATCAACTTATCCAATTGATAAATCCTTATCTTAGGCTATCCACCCTTCCTTCAACCAGGCTGTGATGCCTAGAATTATAGCTAGCTATCTTGGTCATGTTATCCCCAAATGTAAAGCCAATGAAATCACATGTTATTATATTTATTAAAATGATATTATTGCATCATTGCTTATGATTATTATTGTAGCATAAATTATTTCTAATTGTGATAAATTGATATTTGGTTGCACAGCTTGCAAAAGAAGGAATAAACATTGTACTCATGAGTAGAACACTAGAAAAACTTCAGAACCTTGAAGCTGAAATAAGTAAGTAGTCATAATGCTAGAGCAGTTTTTACACAACTGTGAGAAGTACAGTGCCATAAGCATGCCATGCCGTGATGGTGATGTTTTCTAAAATATTAATTAGCTGTTTTTTTCCCCATGTGATTGGTCTGGCAGTGACGTAACCTTGGCATGACCTTGTCCATGTTCGTGCTGTGTTTCGGGTATTTGATTGGATGAAGAGTAAATACTCACCCAATGTGATTTGGCTGGAGTATGTATTGCCGTGTTGCTACGGTGTTCGTGCCACCAGCTTTTCACAGTTATACCAGCACTATTATCTTAGCTTTTATGTACTAAATCACCACTCTATTTATGTTTTTTTTACAAACAACAGGATCCCAAATCTAAAAAGTCATTTAAATAAAATATGAACACCAATAATATAGGTGCATACTTTCATCTCGGACATCATCCAATCAGCATTGCAGGATTGTCTTATCTCTGATCTAAAGGCTGATTGAAAGATGGTGATACAAAAATGTGTGTGAATACATTATGGGTGGTTACGAGTTTTAGCTTTGAACTGGTTCAGGATGTACATGTAACAGAAAGCCATTTCTTAAAAAATAAATAAAATGATAGTGTTTAATTTGTTCTCCTTGTTGTACAGAATCTGTTTACAAGGTGAAAACCAAAGTTATTGCCATGGATTTCAGTGGTGGAGCGGAGATTTATGATGGACTGGATGAGAAACTTGATGGACTTGACATTGGGATATTGAGTACGTCACTTGATAATAATCAACCTGTTTTGTTATTTATATGGATTTATCAATCAGTCAGTCAGTCAACTAATGGATGGATGGGTGAACAAGTGAATGATTGAATGAACAAACAGACAAACAACAAATGAATAGTGAATGAACGAATTGAAATGAATGAATGAATGAATGAACGTTCAAAGAACAAATGAATAGTAAATAAATGAACAAATGAATGAGCAAACAAACGAAGAACAAATGAATGGTGAATGAAAAAATAAAGGAATGATAGCGAATGATAATGATTGGAATGATGATGATGATAATGAGTAAATGAATAAATGAATGATGATGATAATAAATGAAAGAATGATGGGTAAATTATTGAATGAATGAATGATGAGTGAATTATCAAATTAATTTGGTGAATTAATCAAATAGTTGATCTGCTGATGAACTGATTGATAAAGGGCAGGATGAACAAGTGAATTAATAAACTCTTAATCATTTTTCATCAGTTTTTTTTATTATTTCAGTTAACAATGTTGGAGTTTCCCATTATCCAGAGTTCTTCACCAACATGAAGAGAGAGGTGAGCTTGCTAAAAACTTGCTTTACATCAAGAGACCTTTTTGTATATACATGTAATGTAGTCATAGGTAACATTTCATTTCATATTATTTTCATTTGATATTGGATTTGCTATCATGAGTAAAAGTTGCAGGAAAATGTTTTAAAATTACCAAGTCTACCTTTCCTTTCTAGGATTGCTGGAAGATGATCAATGTCAATGACATGTCTGTAATCATGGTTAGTAAAAAAATGCAACTCCCAAATCAATCTGTTAATAGGGTGTCAGACAATGGTAAGGTGTCAGCCATTGGCCAACAGACATTAACTTACAATCACCCTACTGACAAGCTGCGATACCCACTGTTACTACCTGCCTGTCTTGCATTTTCTGCTTTGCACTTGGTTCTCAGACTTCAAAGAAGCCGAATTTGGTATGTTTGATATTTACAGTGTATGATTGACATAAGACTACTGCCAAATTAGACTTGTCTAAACTTGTGTCTGGTGAGGGCACGTTGCAATAACATTTGTGAAAACTTACCATACAACCCATATTTAAAAAAATAGTTAAACTTTGTTAAACTAAGTATTATGATCATCCGGGTGGATGTAGTCCTGAGAAGGACTGTTTGATGTGACTGATGTTTCGACAACCTGAGCGGAAGTCATCTTCAGAGTCAAGCGAAGAATAAAGTCAGATTGGTCATATTTATACTGCCACGATACCAATAGCCTAATTACCTGGATTAGTGTTGATTGAGTGCAGGTATTAAAACTTTATTCTATCTTTAGATGACACACATCATTCTTCCTGGAATGGTCTCAAGGTTAGTGTTCTTTTAGTTAGACATTACATCTGCAATTTTTATTGTATTTTTAGTCAATTATGTTATAAAATTTCCACCATATAAAATACTAAGAACAGCTGCCTTAGAGTTCTGGGGTGCTCACCATTTAAACCAATCCATCTGGTTGAAAATTAATTTGCTAATGGTAAAGGGAAGAATGGAAAATTAACTTTGACAGCAAATGATACATGGGTCTACCGGAAGAACCGAAAAGAGCAGGAAAAAGGGATTACTGTACCTCGATTGGAAGACCAACTTTTCTGGAACTTTCAATTCAGGATGACACATAAGGCCCTGTTAGGGGTAAACTTCGGCATGCTACATCGCCTTGAAATGAGGACTAGAGAGCCACGAACTACAGTGTAGTGGTGAACGGTACCATGGTGAGCAACTGACTACTCTAATGAATTACCAACAGCGAGGCCCTGTTAGCTGGGGTAAAATTCTGACAGCAAAACAAGAATAATCCGAAATTGTGACTTAGGCATTTGTGAAATTCAGCAATGACATGGGTACCTCCTAATAGGGTCTATTTGTTTTTCCAACCAGAATTTCAGGTTTTTCTGGGTGAATGAATGAATAAAGGAATTAACTTTTATTTATCCATGGTAAACAACTCAGTTACACTGCTTTTCAGGCGTGCAGGTAAATAGTAAGCACCCCTGAAAACATTGAGTGTCTCACCAAAACTTCAATGTTGTATGTTAGGGGTAAAGGAGTGGTGATGAATATCTCATCCAGGGCTGGTGTAGAACCACTGCCGCTGCTGTCAACATACTCATCATCTAAGGTATATGCAAGTGTTATTATATTAATACATAACCAGGCAATTCTTCATATATTATTTTCATATTTTACATCTTGACAATTGCTTTTTCCAGGCTTTTGTGGATTTCTTCAGTGAGGCCATTGCTACTGAATATGCTGGAAAAGGAATCATTGTCCAGGTTTGTTTTCTTCGTGCATTTCTTTGACATGTATTTGGACTCTACATGTACATGAAAGCTCATTCCATTGCACCTTCTTTCTTGATTTGAGAGTTTTTCTCTAGGTTGTGTCATTTACCTCTCTTTGCAAAAATTAGTTGTTCCCTTACTATAATAAATCCTCCAGAAGTTGTTTAAGGCTTCGATCTGTGGGCTATCCATTCCCCATATATGATCAGCCCAGAGGTTATTTGGTTGGATCTCTGAGTTAGTCATGCCCTAACTATGATCATCCAAGAGGTTATTTCAGGATTTCATAAAGTTGATGTTTAGAAAGGGAGAGTGATAGGTGGGCAGTAACTTGAGCCTTTAGACTTTCAGAGCCTACATATGGTTCTGGTAGTAATAGCAACAATGGTGTAACATATTATACAGTTTATCAAAAAAATTTGTTTCATTATCATGTTCAAAACTGTTATTGATCTCCAAGAACCATGCTTGTATAATTTCAGTCTGTCATGCCACTCTATGTCGCCACCAAGATGAGTAAAATCAAGAGGCCCAGTCTCTTTGTTCCAGGCCCAGATGATTATGCCCGTCAGGCACTGGGTACCATTGGGGTAGAACAAAGGACAAATGGGTGCTGGAGCCATTCTTTACAGGTACGAGTGCCTTATTTTGTGGTCATATATCCAGGTTATACAGCTTAGACAACTAGCTGTAAATACAGAAATCATTGTGGCTGCCATCAAAGTTTTAGATCCCTGAGTTGAAATTCTCCATTTCACTCCATTCCATTCGTTCAGTTCAATAACCATGAACACCAGTTATACAGATTAAACAACTAGCTGTAAATACAGAAATCATTGTGGCTCCCATCAAAGTTTTAGATCCTTGAGTTGACAATTATCCATTTCACAATTCCATTCGTTCGGTTCAATAACCACGAACACCAGTCCCAAACCAAGGCTGGAGTTGATGTGCATGATAAACTATAGTTTTGCTATACGCAGAAACTCCAACCTCGACATGAAACTATTATTCATGGTCACTGAACCAAACTTTAAAATGGAGCATTACTATGATTTATCAAACTAAAAGAAACCAGATTAGATAACTTTAGGTTGAGCAATTTTTTTTCCATTTCTGACAATGTGTCATTTTCTTGGAAATAAGATTCTTTGTTTGAGTTGTATCCATACTTATATGTGTTCTGATGTGCAATCATTAAACAAAGAAATGATACTCTAGGGAATAATATAATATAATGGCACTTAGTCTGACAGAAATACATGTATTGCAAAAATTTGAATATCTATCCCAGGGGCGGATCCAGGGGTGGTAATATAGGTGACTAGTCAACCCCCTTTTGCTCAAATTTCTCACTATATCGTTAGTAAAAGTCACCCCCCTTTTCCTTGCTTTCCTGGTAAAACCTTTGTAATAGTCATCCCCTTTTAAAATTCCTGGATCTGCCCCTGTATCAAGGACAAATGTAAAATTCTCCCTGTGGTACTAACTTCCAAAAAGAGATGCCACCTTTTGAATGAGCAAAATTTCTAACTTCGTTTTCTATGCAATTTCAGGAATTTGTGGTTGGGTTGATCCCACGCTGGGTAAGAGAGAAACTGGCTTGGAATATCTTGATGGCAAGTAGGAGAGCAGTTTTAAAGAAGCTAAATCAACAAGGCAAACAGGATTAATATCCATTCACTAATGGTATCATGATAATGATTCTTGTGATTTCTTTAATCAGATATTTTTTACCTCTGATTTTTTTAAGTTGAATAATCAAGGTGCATCCTGGTCTAACTTGGGTACATGTATAAGTAACACTTATAAAACCTAGTTAGATTTCTTGGTGTGCAAGGCAAACAGGATTGATAACCATTCACTAATGGATTCTAAATGAAGTAAATAGTTAAATGGTAAAATATTTCTTGATTTGAGTGATGCGTTTCTAAGTTATGAAGGTTTATACTTCCAATATGCTAATAAGTGTGACGTCTATTAAGGCTTAATTAAATATACAAAATCGAACTGGTTCATAGATACAGTATTTAAAAAGCATCATTATTTTACTCATGGTTTACATGAAAGCTATTTTAAATTTGTATTTTCAAAATGGCCAGCATTTAGTATTACTAGTTACAACAAGAACACTCAAATACCTTGCCGGACGTTACCATCATTAACATATTGGAAGTATAAACCTTCATAACTTATAGACGCATTACTCAAATCAAGAAATATTTTACCATTCAACTATTTACTTTATGCAGAACCAGTACTGAAAGTATTGTTGAAGGGTTCATGTGCACTTTAACCAGATATTTTTTTACTCTGATTTTTTTAAGTTGAATAATCAAGGTGCATCCTGGTCTAACTTGGGTACATGTATAAGTAACACTTATAAAACCTGGTTAGATTTCTTGGTGTGCACAGACCAGTTTATACATTGATCGCTGATAAAGTAAACGCCTGTGACATCATTAGAGGTCTGTAACAAGTAATGAAACTACTCACCACAAGATTACTCTGAGTTTTACGTATGAATGGCAGTAATAATTTTTAAAGTTAGGTTAACATGTTGCATTCTTGTCTAGCTTTGGTACAAAATTGAACTCTGTTGAGTAGCTTATGCAGTAAATGCCTATGACGTCATCAAAAGTCTGTTAAAAATTATTGTCCCCTGACTGACAGTTCTTTTCGGTTTTCTACCTAAAAACAAATTTTATTTGGCTGAGCGAAATAATGGCAAAGTATCAAAATATACAGTCAATGTCATTAACGTTGTCCACCGAAAAAAGACATTTACACATTTACACATTTACACATTTACACTAAAAGATATATCACGTGTTTCCTCGAACGTTCTGGCATAAAACAAACGCTGAAATACCATTCTCCGTCTTAAATCCTCACTAAATGGTCGGGGCATTCTGGATTTTTGATTCACGAGTTGAATTTTACATTTAAAGTTCAGGCTGACGCACACGAGGCAAAGAATACATAATGAAACGCGATATTTCTTTTAGTCTAAAATGTGTAAATGTGTAAATGATTGTGTAAATGTGTAAATGTCTTTTTTCGGTGGACAACGTTAATGACATTGACTGTATGTTCTAACGAAAAATGATGAATATAAAAAGGCACTCGATACTACACGACAAAATCTTGTGTACTTGTGCAATGCCCTTCGGTAACCAACCAACAGTAACGTATTCAATTGTAAAAAAATCCTTCGAGCATACTAAGCGCAAAAACTGTAAACCTCACCACACTTAATCCGTAAAAACAAAAGAACTGCGGTTTGAGTGGCCTCAAATCGCAACGTTTAATATTGAGGTATAAAGAACAGCTGTTCTAACATATATAGGAATACAGTTTGTGTTGTACGCATAACTAAAGTTTGAGTTCTACAGAGAACTACGTGCAGTTTGAATATTTGATAGGTGAAGATGTGTATAAAAAAAATATCGTGCAACGGTATGGTCTGTTAAAAGATTGTATTGCAACTCGTGCCCCCTTCCCCTCCCCCTTCAAAAATCAAATAGTTCGTCCCTAAAAGAAAAGCAGCTCCATGATCGAATTCTGATTAGATGTCCTAAGTTTGGACTCAAGAAACTTGATTGCGTTGGACAAGCAGTCTTTGAAAGCTATAGTCCTTTTCTTCCGCTTCTTAGCGTATGTCACAACGAAAATGAATTAGTTTTTTTGCT
>NW_022258077.1:51953-63029 GCF_009602425.1 Actinia tenebrosa | reverse complement strand
AGGTGCTACCCCAAGTGTTAATGTCAATAAAATGTATGGTAGGGGTGCCAAAGGTCAGGATTCTCCTCAAGGCAAGAAAGAAAAACCTAGTAGTAGAGATGAGAAATCARGTAAAGAATGTTTCCGGTGTGGGGGCTCACAYCCCCCCTTTAAATGCCCATTTAAGAATGAACAGTGTTTTTCCTGTAAAAGGAGGGGGCACACAAAGGCCATGTGTCGGGAGAGACACAGATCCAGGAACTGTAACCTAGTAGAAGAAGAGGACCTAGAGTTTGAGGACCCAGGAATTGAGGAAAACATGAATCACATTAGTGATACCAAGGGGAAACCCATCATAGTTGTGGTAGAAGTGAAGGGAAATGCAACCCCTTTTGCACCCTTGGAGTTTGAGCTAGACACTGGGTGCCCGGTCACCTTGATAGATSAAGAAACAATCAAGGGCATGTTTGGAGGGAAGGTACCTAAATTACAGCCATCGCCATTAAGGCTCAAGTCGTACACAGGTCAGAGAGTAAATGTATTGGGAACAGTTGCCCTAGAGCTAAAGTACAATGGTCAAGTAAGAAAAGCTGAAGTTCATGTTACCAAGGGGGGAGGCCCACTGCTTTTAGGAAGAGACATTATACAGGGTCTTTCAGTCATGACTGTGAACCAGATAAGGCTAGGAGGAGTATTGAAAAAACATGGTGACCTCTTCAAGGAGGAACTGGGTACCATAAAAGGGGTTACTGCTAWGATAAATGTGGACCCCACTGCCACGCCCAAGTTTTTCAAACCCAGGTCCTTGCCCTATGCAATGAAGGGTAAGGTAGAGGCCGAAATTGACAGGCTTGTGTCAACAGGCACCCTCAAACCAGTCCAGTTTTCTGACTGGGCTGCCCCAGTGGTTCCTGTGTTAAAGCCAGATGGGTCCATAAGGTTGTGCGGGGACTATAAGGTTACAGTAAACCAAGCCTCAAGGCTTGATCAGTTCCCACATCCCACGTTTGATGATATCGCAGCCAAATTGGCTGGAGGGCAGAAATTTTCCAAGTTAGATCTAAGCCATGCTTATCAACAGTTACTGTTAAATGAAGAGTCATCACAGTACGTAACAATCAATACCCATCGAGGATTGTTCACCTATACCCGACTTCCTTTTGGGGTGTCCAGTGCCCCAGCCATATTCCAGAGGACCATTGAGGGTATCCTGCGAGGAATTCCCCGGGTGGCAGTCTACATTGATGATATCTTGGTCACAGGAGCCAATGATGCAGAACATTTGCAAATCCTAGAACAAGTGTTATCCAAGCTGGAGGAAGCGGGCTTAAGGCTAAAGGAAAGTAAGTGTGTTTACCTGGCTGAGAGTGTCACATACCTTGGTCGTGTGATAGACGCACAGGGAATCCACCCTGTGAAAGACAAGGTGCAAGCACTGACAGAAGCAAGGGCACCTAATGATGTCTCTGAGCTGAAAGCCTACTTGGGACTGCTGAACTACTACAATCGGTTCCTACCGAGGTTAGCAACCACCCTAGCACCGTTGCATAAGTTATTGCGAAGCGAGGAACTTTGGAAATGGAGAAAGGAACAACAGGAGAGTTTTGAGAAGTCTAAGGAGCTGATCATGTCTGCAGATGTGTTAGTCCATTATGACCCAGATCAAGAGCTGTTATTACAGTGCGATGCTTCCCCTTACGGCGTCGGAGCGGTGCTGTCACACCGCATGGCTGACGGTGCTGATAAACCTATCGCATTTGCATCCAGAACCCTTAACGCAGCTGAGAAGAACTACTCACAATTAGATCGAGAAGGACTGGGCGTCATATTCGGCCTGAAGAAATTCCACAAGTATTTGTATGGACGCCATTTTAGGATCTTGACAGACCACAAGCCCCTCGAGACATTGTTCAATGAAAAAAAGCAGGTGCCAACCACCGCCTCACCAAGAGTCCAAAGATGGGCTGTGACCCTAAGAGGTTATGACTACACCATCCAGTACCGAGCGGGAAAAGAGAACGGAAATGCGGATGCTTTCAGCAGATTACCCTTACCAGTAAGTCGGCAAGTGCAGGAAGAGGACAGAGTACTTCTCATTCAAGAGCTGGAGGGGTTCCCCTTAACAGCKGAGCAGATACGTACCTGGACCCAACGTGACCCGGTGCTAGCACATGTAAAGGAATACCTTTTACGAGGATGGCCTGACGATAGCACCTTGGATGATCCATTGATGAGGCCATACCAGACAAAGACGTTGGAGTTGAGCGTGCACGAGGGATGTGTGCTTTGGGGTGCGCGAGTCGTGATTCCACCAGTAGGGAGAGAGCAGGTGTTGAAGGAGCTGCATCGAGCACATACAGGTATTAACCGTATGAAAGGATTAGCACGTAGCTATGTGTGGTGGCCGTCTATGGATAAGGACTTAGAGAACTTAGCCCAACAATGTGAAACCTGTCAAGTACACCGTAAGGCACCGGCGGCAGCTCCCTTGCTCCCCTGGGAGTGGCCGGACCAACCATGGAAACGACTACACATGGATTACGCAGGTCCATTTATGGGCCAAATGTTCTTGGCTGTTGTTGATGCCCATTCCAAATGGATTAATGCAGAGATTRTGAGCTCCACTACCTCGGCTGCCACCATATCTAAGCTTCGGGCGATGTTTGCAACTCATGGGCTACCGGAGGTGGTCGTCTCTGATAACGGGTCTAACTTCACTAGTCAAGAGATGGAGGAATTCTTGACTCAGAACGGTATAGTGCATGTCACGTCCGCACCTTACCATCCCGCAACTAATGGCTTAGCCAAAAGAGCAGTACAGACCATAAAGGAAGGACTAAAGAAAGAGCGAGGAGATAGCATTGAGACTCGACTTCAGAAGTTGTTATTCAACTACAGGATAACACCTCAGACAACAACTGGGAAGTCTCCAGCGGAAGCATTGATGGGACGCAAGTTGCGATGTAGACTAGACTTGCTACATCCAAACCTACAAGGAAAGGTTCAACAAAAACAGAGCAAGATGAAGGAAGTACATGACCGTCAAGCCCACCCACGCGTGTTCACGGTTGGCAACCCAGTGTATGTCCGGAATTTTGGAAGCGGGTTACGCTGGATCCCSGGGGTAATTCAGGAAACTACAGGCCCGTTGTCCTACACAGTTACCCTAGTGGATGGCCGGGGAGTACGCAGACACATAGACCATGTGCGTAGTCGGCATCCCGAGAAAGCCACCGGATCGCCTCCACAGGGGGACTCGGTGGCTATAACCCAAGAGGTTGTCAAGGATGGAGAACAGAAGGTGGAAGAAGAAGGGCAGGATAACCATGTCATGCTGCAGTCACCAAGGGATGTTGTCACTCTAGCTACAGAGCCCCTTCCAAGCAACGTCGAAGAGCGGCCTACCACAAGTTGTGATGCGGTTGCCTGTACAGAGGCGGTAGCTGTGCCACATGAACGATACCCCAGAAGAGAGAGAAGGCAGCCAGCATACCTACGGGACTATGAACAATAGGACTGGGAAGATAAAAGACWGTGACATTGTAGCTTGTTGTTTTTGTTTGGGTTTGGGCATGGCATTGAGCCTGAGGGGGAGGGAGTGTCATATCCTGTCTATGGATGACGTCATGATTCTACATACGGGACATGACAGGCAGGATTGAGTGTAATGGCGGACCGCCATGTGTTCCTTGTTGTGTTAAATAAAAGCAGTAGTTAATCCTTATTTTCGACTCTAAGTTACAACAATATCCCACAGAGTCTGAGAGGGTGATAGTGGCCAAAAAAATTGTTAAAGCCTATCCCTTTACAAAAGRCAAAAAGATACTGGCATCATCAAATGAATGGGTATGTTTCTTATTCTTTTGCTTGAGTTGATGTGAGGATGCACCTGACATCATCTGGGTTTTGATTTGTTTGATTGCATATAGAGCACATTTAATTTGAGTTTTTACAGTCTAGTGAAATCATTGATATTGAAAGTACGTACATTAGAGTGTCCAGTGTATCTTTTACATATACCTATACCTTTTATTGATCAAAGTATATTAAGTACAGGAAAACATACAGCTCAAAAGTATTATAAGATATGTGTACCACAACCAATTTCTTACACACATTGCATGTAACCTAAGCAAGCAAAATCACTAGTAATTGGGCGTAATGGAGTTGTAGCAGTATCGGTTTTTGTTTGTGTTGTTTCTAGGGAGTTTATTTATAATGTAAATATATTTTATTTATTATAATCAGGGCTCTTGGGAACAGAAAATTAAACACCGAATAAAAAGGCTGCAGAGGTCTTCTGCTAGAAGGAGTATTGCATACCGAAAAGTAGGTGATCCTGGCAGCACACCAGGTTCATCAAAGAAGACCTCGAGAAAAACAGAAGAGATGTGGTCTTCAGTTCCAGAAATTCCAGAAGACGAGACTGATGAAACCTTGGGGRAAAGGTTAAGCAGCTCAAGAAAATTTGCCGCAGTAGCAGACCAGACCAATCTGCTGTCCAAACCCTAATGACAGAAACATATCCCCTACGAAGAAAGGCAGTAATTGAGCAGCAGTTGGGACTGAAGTCACTTTTTTCAGAATATCCTCCTCTGCAGAAATCACCACATGTAAGTGCTTTCATATYAAATATATACCATGGCATCTTTTGAGGATCAAATTTTTTTGTCATCATCACAGTTGAGCTAAAAGTTCTGTTAAAAAATCTTTACAGCCATTCTCAATCAGTCACTTCTTCCAGCAATTTCTTTTTTCCTGTGTGCAACCAAATGCAATGTAATGGACGTAAAATTAAGCTAGGAGACAATTGATATGTACATTGCTGTGCAAGCTTAATTAAATTTTCATACATCATAGAAATACTTGAAAAAATGAAACGTGGCTGGAAATGGCAGCAAAGTTACAAAGATTTTGGCATATTTTTGTACAAGTGCCCCTTTGGGAATGACAGGTATTATCTAATCTTAAAGAGTACTTGATATTTTTTAGTATCACAAGGACAATGAAAGATAATCTAACAGATAATTTGTTACCGAAAATCCTCCAATATTGCAAACAAAAGAAAACCGCCAGCCATATTCTTAATGATATGGATGCTGCCATAAGCCTAGGAGAAATACCTGAAAAAGGTGAGGTTACAATGCAGCTTTATTTATTAGAATAACTGAATTTTTAGGAAGTACAGCATTCTCATGAAGAGCACAGACGTTGATCAACCTCCCCTGAGACAGCAGGTTTTGATTTTGTTTAGTTGTTTTTTATCTATTTGTTTCATTGGCTTATATCACTGCTTTGTGCCTTGAAAATTGACTTGTACTTCACTAATATGCATGAATACCTTATTTTAGATGCCTGAGTTCATGCTGTATTGAGACTAAGTGCTGGGTAAAATGCAATTGATCATTCTTATGTTGTTTTAATTTAGAATGCCAAGAGAGAGCCTCTTTATATATGGTGGCAAACCACATATTGAAGAAAGGAGGAGGAAGGAAGGGCAGCTCAAGTGAATTGCTCCTGAAGCTAGTTAAGGTACTAAGCAAACATACACAACATTTCTTTATAAATAATTTTTATCTTGGAGACATAGCTAACAATAAATTAAGTATATGATTTATTGTTGTATAATTGGCACAGAGGAAACTGGTTCGGGTATAAAGGGGGGATAGTTTTATGCACTGTTTGCATATACTGTAGTTTTCATCAACTTGTCAAAGACACTTTAGAGGCATTACCCTTAACCCCTGAAATAGTTAGTAGACCTAAATTTCTAGTGTTTTCATTTGTGTAGATTAGCTGTTATTAGTTAACACTAATATTCAGTTAGTGTTTCACGGGTTAATGAAAACCACTCAATAAAGATTTTTATTGTGTAGACAGACCTCTTGACCTTGGTATGCAAATTGCACCCATCTCAGACCCTGTTGTTCTCAAAGCTTGGACTCTAATAATATTTTCTTGTTTCTGTAATTTTAATAGGGCGGGGAAAGCATGGAAGATATCATTAAGAATACTGTGACACCCACAATAATACTTGGAGGAGACAGTATGTCCCAAATAGATGTAATGTGTGTTGCTGCTGAGAAGGAAGTGATATGTGAAATGTCTGGCAAAGGAAGAATTGCTGAGGCAGTTGTGTTGCTTGTATGCGTATATTTTGTTTTCAATTTTGATTATTTAAAGAAATTTGATGATTTTTTTCCAAAGCATTATGTTGCCATCTTTAAATATTAAACTTCCTGTCTCAGTTTCTCAGTTTTTTGGAGATATGCGAAACCTCGCATAATGTTTACCTGCATAATTTTATAAACATGTAAGCATCCTCAAGTGCAAACAACCATGAAACTTTAGGGTGACAGTATGTTCCCAATCAATGTAATGTGTGTTTGCTGCTGAGAAGGAAGTCATGTGAAATGTCTGGCAAAGGACGAATAGCTGTTATTATGGATGCATGCAAGTAATGTTCTTTAGTTTCAACAATCATAGAAGTGAGGCTATCGGGTCGATAACAATGCTTGTTGTCTCATTTTTATGTATCTGTAATAATAGCTGTTGTGAGACAGTGTCTTTAGTAAGCAAATTTGTGCAAATTAAATTTTCTTTTTGTAAATTGGCACGAATTAAGATAGTAATGTGTATATTTCAGTGATATAGTGATTGTACTCTAAGATGAATAAAGTAGATGTTTGAAAATATACATGAAACCAATGAAATGGAAGTTCTGYTGTGTGTACAGGAGCAATCTTAACTCGGTACAAGAAACTAAAATGCGCAACACTCTTCCATTTTCTGTGCCTTTTGGTTAGCTTTTCATGTTCTTATCAAGAATGTTTGAAGTTTATGATCATTCATTCATTTGAAATGGTACTGAAACAAGCTTAGGTTTGCTCTGATTTTTGGACAGCTATTTCATATTGTCTAATGTTGCATATAGTTATAGAGTGCAAACACTTTAGAGTGCTTTTCATAAATCTGTGAAACAAAGTGTAACTAATAACAAAAGAACACAATGGTATTAGACTAAAGCGTGTTTCACGGGTTAATGAAATACACTTTATCTGTGAAAAATTAGTCTTACTAAATAGTACAATTTTATACAAATTCAATTGTTTTCTATTGTTTAATTAGCACTATTTTGTACTATTTAGTAAATTGTATTTCCCGGATATATTGCTTGCACTCTATCATAAATTTGAACAACACTGCAATAAACTTATTTTGAATATATAATTCTGGTTTATATTTTGACTTTTTATAATTCTTGTGGGTTTTAATTTAATGTTGGCCCTATTCCCTGAACAGTCCAAATGACTCTTTGGTGGGTCCTCTTGGTTAACTATCAAAGGATCTCAACAGCCCTTTATGGTGTCAAAATTACTACTGTTTGAAGGATCAAAACGACTCTTTGGTGGGTTATCTAGGTTATCCTTCAAAGGGTCTAAACAACCCTTTATGATGTCAAAATTACTGCTCTTTGAAGGATCAAAACGACTCTTTGGTGGGTTATCCAGGTTATCCTTTATCCTTCTTAACAACCCTTTATGGTGCCAAAATTACTACTCTTTGAAGGGTCAAAACGACTCTTTGGTGGGCCAGAACGACTCTTTAACAGAGAGTCGAAATTCCTCCAGTGAGGGTTAAATCCTGTAACCAAGAGCATGTGTGAGAAAATAGCTATGGCTGGGCTGTCTTACCAGGACTTGAAAAATGTGTTCACAAGGTTTGATGGAAATTCCCTGGTTGGAGTTCTAACTCTCCCGCCATCGGCTTCAACAAGCAAATCTCCTCGAGTCACCAAAACTTCTCGTATCTTGTCCAGAATTGTAGGCTACTTCAAGGCAGAGTCAGGAAAAGAAACATAAACCAAAGTGGAATCAAATCTAACGTCGTATGTATTCAATTCCATAACAATTTATTGATAAATTTGTACGAGAATGAAATTCACAATTCTGTGTCTGTTTACCTCGCTCGCTCAGTTTCGCACATACTTCTACTTCATCCAATACTTCTACGCCTTCAGTACAAGTCTCAAGATCTCAAAAACAGACGAGAAACAAAAAAAATCCATCCATCAGAAAGAGGTGACAAACGGCTAATTTATATTGCTGGAGACTCTATGATACAACATGTCCAGGGATGGAACCTTTCCTCTGAAAATCGGCATGTGTCCGTTAAATCTTTTTCTGGCGCTCGAGTGGAAGACATGGAAGAGTACCTAAAGCCCCTAATACGCGAGGGGCCAAACGAACTAATTYTTCACGTGGGAACCAACAACATCTGTGATGATAATCCCCGAGAAGTGGCTGAAGGTATTGTAAACGTAGTTTTTCAAATTGAACAAAACTCGTCGAACACAAATGTTTCCATCTCGTCCATATTATTAAGGTCAGATAGACCACAACTAAATGATAAGATCAAAGAAACAAATAAGATATTAAGATCACTTTGCAAATCCAAAGGATGGCCTTTCTTAAACCATCAAAATATCGACATGTCATGTTTAAATCGCAGAGGACTGCATCTTAACCGTAAAGGAAGCAACCAGTTAACAAAAGACTTTGATACTTACCTTACTTGAACATTGATAGATGTGAGTGGCAATTCTGAATCTATATACAATCCTATTTCAAATGTTAGAGGTTTTAAAATGGCGTTACTAAATATAGTTAGTCTTCCTAAACATATTGACGAGATTCGAATATCTGAATTATTCAAATCATTCCAATTATTTGCGTTTAACGAAACCAGGCTTGATCCTTCCATCTCAGATGGGGAGGTTAGAATTTGTGGTTATGATTTAATTAGAAAAGATAGATCCAGAAAAGGGGGAGGTGTCTGTATCTATCTACGAAGTTCGATCAACTATAAAATTCGACCAAATAGTAGACCATTCATTGTCGCGTCTGTTTATCGACCACCTGATTGTTCAAACAACTTCTTTACTGAATTTGAGAGYATGATTAGGGCTGTCGATAATGAAAACAAAGAATTGCATATATTAGGCGATTTAAACTGTGATATGCTAAAACGAATTCCAAACCAGCCTACCAGAATTCTCAAGTCAATTTACGAGATATATCAATTGCGCCAAACAATAGAAGAATCTACTCGTATTACCAACACATCAAGTACTCTTATTGATCACCATACTACGAATTCGATTGAAAAACTTGCGCTATCGGGGGTAATTCATATGGGAATTAGTGATCATAGTTTAATATATGCAATCAGGAAAATAAATCCTGTTACAAAGACCGAGGGAAATGTYAAGATTATTGAATTTAGAAACATGAAAAGATTTGACCAGCAACAATTTATTGCTGATCTCCTTGGTCAGCCCTGGGAGCTGATCGTTTTGGAAAATAATATCAACTCCATGTGGTCTCGTTGGAAGGAGATGTTTCTTGAGATATTAAATAAACATGCTCCTATCCAACATAAAAGATCGAGATCTTTTAATGTCCCATGGCTGTCTAGGCAGATAAAAGAATTGATTTATACCAGAGATAAATTAAAACGTAGAGCAATTGTAACCAAACAGGAAGAAGATTGGACGGCCTATAAGTCCTTCCGAAATAAGGTTAATATTGATATGCAACAGGCTAAAACAAATTACTATCTAGAAATAATACTGTGGTAAATGAATTGAAATTCAATGATCTTACTATCAATTCTCCCGAGGGATTGGCTGAAACTTTTAACAGCTACTTCATCAATGTTGGGCCTAGCTTAGCCAATGATATGCCTCTTTSAAGTGTCTCATTTGACAGTTTTGTTAAACGATCTCGTTCCAAATTGTCGGATTTTGGAACTGTTTCCAATGTCAAAGTTCTTAAACTTTTACATGGTCTATCGATGGCTAAAGCCACTGGCACTGACAAGATTTCTAGCAAAATATTAAAAGTTGCAGCATCAGCTATTTCTCCATCCCTTACATATATCATTAATCATGCTATCAGTTCTTGCTGTTTCCCGGATGACTGGAAAATAGCAAGGGTTATGCCCCTTTATAAAAGCGGTCCTCGCAATCTTCCTGGAAATTACAGACCAATTTCTATTTTACCAGTTATTAGTAAAATAATAGAGCGAATCATATATGAACAGCTTTATGAATACCTCTCAGAGAACAACATTCTTTCCGAACGTCAGTTTGGCTTTCGGAAACTACACTCTACTGCTTCCGCCCTACTGGAAAGTACAAATAGCTGGCATATTAATATGGACCGTAAAATGTTTAATTTGGTTGTATTTCTTGACCTGAAAAAGGCATTCGATACGGTTAACCATGAAATTCTATGGCGTAAAATGGAAATATATGGTATAACCGGGAATGCCTTAAATCTTTTAAAATCATATCTATCGGGTCGTAAACAGGTGCGCCAGGTAAATGGAGTGTTGTCTTCAGARAGCCGGATTGGCTGCGGAATTCCTCAGAGTTCCATTCTTGGCCCGCTTTTCTTCCTTTTGTACATAAATGATTTACCAGAGTGTCTAAGGGAAACAATACCACGTATGTTTGCTGATGATACTAATCTGACAGCAACTGGTAGATCAATACAGGTAGTTGAGAGTTCCATGAATTGYGACCTTGAGTGCGTTAAGAACTGGTTGTTAACTAAAAAATTGAGCCTTAATGTAGCGAAAACCGAATTTCTGCTAATTGGGTCTCACTATAACTTGCGTACTATCACTGCTCAGCCTAATGTAGAGATCGGTCAAGATTCCATAAAACAAGTTACCCAAAGTAAGGTTCTTGGTTTGGAGATTGACCAGTTTTTGTCTTGGGATGAGCATGTTGATAGCATAGCTAAAAACGTTACGTCGGGTATAGGAGCCATTAGAAAAATAAGAGACTTCGTGGACAGGGAAACTCTGATTGGCATACATAATGCTATAGTACAGCCGCACTTTAACTACTGTAGTGAGSTATGGGACACYCTTGGTGAAGGTCACGCTAAACGTCTTCAGAAATTACAAAACAGATCTGCAAGAGTAATTTCTTATGAGTAATGAAACTCCCCACCAGGAAGCTTTGAAAGCTCTGGGCTGGGAACCTCTCAAAAACCAAAGAGAGAAAACAAAGGCCAAGCACATGTA
>NW_022258076.1:25796-36619 GCF_009602425.1 Actinia tenebrosa | reverse complement strand
GGAGAGAGAGAACAAAGCGTAGCTCTGTTGTGATTATACTTAGCTGTGATACAACAGCTAAATTAGTTTTAAAATTCAATCTGCAAATGGTGAGACTTTCAATTGCTTCCGATGACTCCTTTATTGGCAGTCCCGTCCTTATCCAACTAGAGATGTTTTAAGAGGACCACGAGTTCGCCTGTCGAATTACTGTCAGGTGTCATCCTCATTAAATATAGTGGCCTTTATTCATAATTTATTTTGGCTTTTGGTTTCGACATTTTTTCCATTAAGGTATGTAATGTTTTCCCCATTTCAGGCCACGTGTCTTTTCAAGCAAGGACCATTTCTTTGTTTAGCGGTTGTGCATCCTTCAATTCTAACTAATTTCTGCTTTTACTACCTTTAATTAAGTGCTATTTGGACGAATTAAAAATCTTACAAACTTTTATTCAACTGGAATTTTCAGCTAGTGGAATTATCTTTAAGTGCCACTTGCTATAATCCTGGTAAACGTTTTTTCTTGATATTCCGATAGGAACTCTCTACATACATCGTCATTTACTCAACACTAAAAATCACTTGATACATTTATTTGTAAAAAATTAAAAAAACAAAAACAAAAACAAAAAACGAAAACTAAATAATTAAAGCCCAAATGTCGAAAGACAGACTTAACTTGCAATAGTTGTGATTAGAATTGCATTTTCATCCCTTTTTCTACACTGAGTATGAGTCTAGCGGATATTTTGATCGTGAAATACAGGGGGRAAAAACGTTTAGGTATATTAGTAAGAGAGGTCTTCCTAAAACAGATATAATACTAACCTTTCAAGTTTGTCCAACCGCCGGTCCAAGCAGATGTGTTGAATATTCTGTATCTGTGCTCTGTTATATAGCCACTAATGCACGACAAGTAGTAGGTCTGTGTCTAAATTTCCCTAAGTGACAGACACCATCTCCTTATATCTAGATTCAACTATTTTTAAAACTAGATTTTCTCCTAAATAACGACAATCAAGATAATATATATTTTGGATATTTCTTTTGCAAAGATTGAGTTTCTACCAATTCAATCTCCAATGTTATTTAACACGAAAACATGAGAAGATATTTATTATTAAAGAAAATATAATCATATTACCAAGGAAATGAGACATGAATATGGAAACTTGAGCTTAAACAAATAATCATATTGTCAAGGGAATGACACGTGTAGTCGTAAACCTTTGTACTCATTTTGCTTGTTATTGTCACACCGGGGCGAATTGTGCATTTACAACTAGCCACTGAATATCTAGTAAGGACGAATAAGACTATTTGAAAGGTCATTCCAAATGTATAGCATAGCGATGGTAGCCCTAACTACCCAACACAACCTCTTAAATGTAGTTAATATTACATAGGCCATGAAGACAGACGTTGTTTTAACAGTCTAAAAAGAGTCTTTCCTTCTCAAGGGAATGGCACATGAATATGGATAAAACTCGAGCTCAAACAAAAAAATATTCTCAAGAGAATTAGTGGCACGTGCAATCTAGAAGAGACATTGCACTCAAGGGGATTGACATGAATATGGATAAAACTCACCGAGCTCAAACAAAAAATATTCTCAAGAGAATTAGTGGCACGTGCAATCGAGAAGTAACATCAGTTTGCTTGTTATTGTTGAATATTTGCGCATTTACAGCTTTGTCTCTGAATATATAGTGAGGACAAAGAAAAATATTTTTGAAGGTTATTTCAAATGTATATTTGGAAGTAAAATAGTTCAGTATAAAAAGATGGACGATGGGTCTCCCCAACTACCCAACGCGTCCTCTTAAATGTAGCTACTTAGAGAAGAAGACAGACGTTGTTTTCATAGTCTAGGCTGATATTTTTCACAAGTATTTTCAMGTTATTTTTTCAAACCAATGATCTTATTTATGTTTGCACAGTAACGGCCAAAGGAGAAACTCTGCAAGTTCCACTTCAGCATTGAGAATATGTCATAATTCAAATTTGTCTTCTCTAGCTAGCAATTACTGCAGACCAGTATCCTAAAATAGATTTGAGTGAGGAATAGAAAAAAATTCCATTGTAAACAGCTAAAATTAATATATTTTCTAAACTGAAAAATAAATTGTACTTGAGCGATATCTATTTCTAAATTCTTCGAGAGATTTAAATATACTCGACAAAATACTGGAATGCTTTTTGAGTAATTTCAGGTTCAGTACAGATCCTACAACTGGCCAACCAAACCATAAATTATTGAACTATTTACATGCATGCTCTTTCTCCTTCAAGCAAGTTAGAAGGAACTTTACTGTTAAAGTACAGTCAAAAGAATATAATTTTTTTGTCTAAAAGTTTCGTATAAAATGGAATAAGAATAAGAATGAGAACACAGACCAAAATAATAATGAAAACGAAAAAGAAGACGTTCTAACGATCCATCGCGTTGCTCCCAGGCAGGTCTCCTAAAGTGTAATGAATTCAAATCCATCTTTTATTGGGAAGCCTACTCGTTCTAATAAAAACTACTGATTAGAAAACGGTCTTCTCACCGTCGAACGACGTTTGCTTCTGATGACGCCGCAGCTCGCCGGTGATGACGTCGCTCGAAAACGATTAATAATAATGAGCTGCAGTTACACGTGCACGAAAAACAGCTTTCATAAATAATAATAATTTATTTATTACTTATAACGCGCATATTTCCTATGCATATGCTCATATGCGCTCAAAAGCCTTCTACGGCCAAATAGTATCGGCGAATGGCATGGGTTTCGTGTGTGTTGCCATTGATGTTTATTACTGTTTAAAAAGCTAAATATAGTGTTTTTGAGCATACATGATTGGTCTGTTGTGTAACACGTGATCCCTTGCTTCATAATCATGTTGAAGTTGTGCTTGGTAATTTCGCAGACAGCTACGTAATTTTGTTTTCTGGTCGTCTTATGTCCTGTTTTGAACGTATTGCTCATGGCTAGCTTTGTGGGCAGTTTCTATATCTAAGTGAAATGTTAATAGAGTACAGACTATAAGTGTGTAACATAAATACCACTAAATACTGCTAAATTATGCTAATCCTACTGTTTTCTATTGTTTAATTAGCACTATTTACTACTAAATAATGCAAAGTGTTGCACACTTTTAGTGTTTGTACTCTATAGTTATAATAATAAATAATAACTTATATAGCACTAACATTATAAACATAATCTAAAGAACGAAAAGAGCCTAAATAAAAGCCTAATTTGYGATGGTTGGCAGAATTGTACAAAACTGAATTTAATAATGTGATAGTGAGAATATAGAATGATATTTGTTAGATTGAAAACCCCTGCTTTGAACGTATTGAATGCTCATGGGAGCTTTGCGGGTACTAGTTGACTTAGAATAAATTGATTTTTTGAAAATGAAAAGCTCACTGAAGCTTTGCGGGCACTTTCTATATTTATTTGAAGTAAAATTGTAGATTGAAAACCCCTGCTTTGAGCGTATTGGTCATGGGAGCTTTGCTGGCAATGATTGAATTGAAGAGATTTTATTTTATTTTTTGAAATTGAAAAGCCCTGCGTTGATCATGAAAGCTTTGCGGGCAGTTTCTATATTTATTTGAAGTAAAATCGTAGACTGAAAAGCCCTGCTTTAAAGGTATTGCTAATAGAAGAAGCCTTGCGGACAATGATTGAATTGAAGTGAATTACATTTTTGAAACTATAAAGCTTAATTTGAACGTATTGCGCATGGTAAAGTTTGCGGGCAATTGATATTTATAAGAATAAAATGAGAATAATATAATATTCAAAATTCAAAGCTAATCAGCAAAATTTCAGGCGGAAGCCCGCATTGTTGTAACCATAGTTATTAACTATGTTGTAACATAAGAATACAAAGGAAAAAAATTGCCATAATAACAGAAAACAACCTGCAAACATGCACTAGAATCAATTCCAAATTAGTTGAATACACTTAGTACGGATATCCGTAAACCTTATTAAATAAATGATTGGATTAATACTGGAATTAAGACTAACAACTGTCAGCGATACAAAGTAAGCAAATACTGTTTCGTTAGTGCTTTCATTAGTACTCCTCGCTATAAGAGTGCCCACTAACGGTAAAGAGCACAAGACGAGGCATCCTAACACCAAAAACATTGTCCTTAAAATGTTTTTGTATCTAACAACACTAAAACTACCATTCGATGGGTTTGGTTGTTGGGCGTGAACTTGCGCCGTGTAAAGATGAAGAGCTCTGAAAGATTTGCCGTAGAAAACAAAGGTTATTGAGAGGAAGACCACGGATAGAGAAGTATCAATAACCAGTAAAGTTGCAGCAAATTGTTTGATTGCCGTTAAAAATGACAAGAGACTCGGCAAAATCCAAGAGGCTACAATCAATACACGAACTCTTTTCTTGGTGACAATAATGGAGTATCGATTTCTTAGAGTCAGTGCCAAGTATCTGTCTATGCTTATAGCTGTTACCATAAACATCGAAAGAAAACCAAAATAAACAATGACCAACGTTAGTAAATTAGCCATTTCACACATTCTTTCGATGTTGCTTTGTAGGTAATCAACGTTAAGAACGATTTGTAAAGGATGAAATGTCAGGCCAACCAAAAGATCTGTGAAGGCTGAACTTGTTATCAGTAAGTAAGAAGGCGTTTGCAGCTGCGGTGATCTCAAGATTGCAAATATAATGATTCCATTGCCCAATGTTGCAGTCAACATTAGAAAAGCATTGAGAAACAGGTTGACAATAGCAGTTATCTCTACCAAATGGACCATGGCTATTAACTTTTCGATGTGTAATTTTGCGATTTCTGGACAGTTTACTTTTACGAGTTCGAGTGTTACGTTCATTTTCGGGGGCTTTTCTTACATGTATTTAACGGCGATCCATCGACGTGAAGGCCTTTTATATAACAAACTGAGGGCAGCAGATGTTTGTTACAAACAATACTTACATTAGCATGTTTCAGTCCTGTTAGTGACAAACTGCTGCGAATTAAAAACTAACAGAAAAAGGCCAAGTTTGGGTATTATCTAAAAAAAGACAAAGAAAACATGTATTTTTTTTAGTTGGTCATAAAGGGCCTTCGCGTTCTATTACCTGAAACCAATATTTCAATTATCAATCTTCTCGTTAATTCACAGCAATTTGCCACTAACTGGACGGAAACAGGCTAATGTGGTTATTGTTTGTAACAAAATATCTGCTTTCGCTAGTTGTAAAAGGCCTTCACGTCCTATTACTTGGAACCAATATTTCTTTTTTTTTYCTGTAAAGGTAGTCTTTTACAAGCGTGAAAGATAAGGTTCTTTATCAACGTTTTTACTATTGGTGCAAATTCACGGGGACCAACAGACGCTTTTCGATTTCCAAATTACCGCTGTGTTTATTGATCTTAGACTCATATACTCAGGCTTAGCCTCGATTTTGTGTAGAATATTCACGTGTTCCAGTGAAGGTCCGTCAAAGTGTTTGTATTGTTGAAGTGGTGCATTCTTTAATTTACTGTTGGTATTTGCGAGTAATTAGACACTGAGTCGAGGCTAAGCCTGAGTAAATGCGTCGGTAATCAAGAAACACAGCGGTAATTTGGAACTCGAAACTGGACTATTGAAGACACGATCACGACATAAAAGGAGAACAAAGGAATCAAACTTGAACCAATCAGGGGCAAACAACAAAGCCTAGATATCTAAAAAACTGAGATGCTATAGGAGCGTTTTCACGTGACGTCACAGCGGCCATTATGGGGTACCAAAACAATACATTTTCCATCCTCCGGGAATTGAACTCTATTTTTATGCAAATACTGTGCAGAAAGTTTCTATTGTTTATGGCTGCCTTCTCACGTGAGTRAAAACGCTCTATAGATAACCCTGTGAACGAGAGATTGTTAAAATAATACTGGTTTGTCTGCTTTATGGTTGGGTTAATTTTTTAATTTTATCTTTTTTTTTTGTTCAAGTGATATTGGTTCGTGTACTCGTACATTAAGTTTGTGCTGGATATTTACGTGGGTATGTTAAGATTAACGCACTTTCAACAACACCCTATAAAGCTATATCTAACAAATAACACGTCGTGAATCTTAAAATTCAATAAAGCAACAGGTGAATAAGAAAAAATCTAACACATTAAAAAACCTAAGACTTCAAACTTATTTGGCAAATATCTGATTCTRTTTGAATTACTTCATACTTCGTGACGAGTTGATTTACCTCCAAAAGCAAATTTTGAAGTCTGAGTTTCAGACACATATTATTTTTCTATTAAATTTTAGCAATTTCCCACATCAAAAACCTAGTCCAAATGTAGAAGAGCAACTGTAGATACGCCATATTCGTTTCAACATAATTCCGGGCTCAGAAAGGTCATTTGGTGACAATATTTCTACACCTTTGACCGAATGCCACATTTTTAGGTTCTCACGTTGGTATGTATTATTTTTCACTCTCCTATAAATGCGGTTTTTTCTCATTCCCTCCTCCCCTCCCCCTCCCCGCAAAGTGTCATGACAAAACTATAAAACATTTAGCTAAGGGAGCTAGCCCAGAAGTCCACTTTATTACGAGGACATAGTGGAGTGGAGTGGACTGACAGACTGCTCATAGACAGGAAAAAACAAGTTTTTGCGATATTCAACTCTTTAGGTTGAAAAGGTCCTAATAAACGGACGAAACTAGTCCCTAAACTGCAATTGTGTTGTTGTTAATGCGTGGGGATTATAAAAATCACCATAGAGTGTGTATAGATATGAACATTTTAATGAAGTAAATGAGAATAATTTCAGACACCGAATTTCGAATGAGCCGATACTAATAACATCGACATAAGACGACCGCCTTGCTATCCTTTGTTTCAATTAGGTTCGGCTCATGTGAAGTTCGACGTTCGTCCACCAGTAAATGGTAACATTTTTTTCCCAAARCATTTTCTACTCAACAGGTATACCGACAAAAAAACTTTTTCCCCCTTTTGCTTCTCCTTCAAATCATTTCTGGGATCTTCAAGAATCTTCCATTTGAAACACTATTTTCTGTTAATGAAGAGTTAATGTACCTTTTAAAAATACTTTATTAACAATTAGTTATTATGATTTTAAGCAATATTTAACATTAACAATAACAACATTTTGACACCTGTAAAAGACGACATTGATATAATGTTCATAGTATACGTGTGAGGTAATAACAACAGGTGCTATRTCATAAAACACGTAAAAACCTTTATTCTTCATGAACAGACATTACAGTTGGTCAACGCTGTAACAAAGGTAGGTCGGTTGTTTATGAAGAATTATTCTTAACATTGCATACTCTCTGCTATATCTATTATTTAGTCTTAAATGTTTAGAGAAAATATTTATTTTGTTAATTTGTAAATCTTACATATTTCTTCTAAGGAAACGCAATAAGAAAATACACATATTCCAAGGGAAAAAAAATTCAAAAATTCATTATTTGTTGTAGTTGTAGTATATTTCTCGCCGTTCAGGTTCATAATATGTTGCTCTTTCGAGAATATATGTATGGCCTACAATCTCAGTATAATATCTCGTGCATCCCCTGACAAAGGAATTCCGGGAAGCGACGRTGTTTACGAACCTAGACTCTTTTCTCTCTTTCGTTGTTCAAATCAGAACAACCAGTCTCGARCTCCTGCAGCGATGATGTTCACGACCAACAACGCTTCGCCCTCTTTCGTTCTTAAATTCGGCAAACCAACATTTCAGGTTTCCACTCTATGCTAAAATCGACTTTTCAATTCCAATTGGAATCCAGTGGAAGAAGCTCCATTTTGTGCAGCCACTCTTAATTGCCATTARTTTAATTTAATTTAATTTATTATTATTATCTATTTAAGGTTTCCTTTCTTCCGTTTCTTTTGTTGGAATTATCTATTAATCTATCTATATTTATATAAATAAATGATATTTATATGCTTTGATTTTCCTACTATTTAACTCAACAAATAATAATTATAAAGTTCTAACGTTAAGTTAACTCTAGTTCCAAAAGTAAGAAGTTAAGATGAGATAAGAGATTTCTCTAATCTGGTTTTCAAACATTTTCTATGTTTTTCAGGTTATCAACAATCAAGTCTCTTTGAAAACCACGTTATTCACAGGCGAAAAATGGCTTCAAGAAACTATCTTTTCTTTTGCTCATTTTTCATTTTTCTCTTCTGGCAAGTAAAATATGACGTATATACTTGTYGTTATTCCACCATTCTCAGCCTTCATGTTACAGCGCTTTTCAATCACACAAGCAAAATTGTGAAAAACTTTTTCGATACATAATAGAGATTTAGTGGACGCCAATCAAAATGTTTCCCAGCATTGACGGAAAACACAAAGCTTTTAAGGGCACGTGTCTATGGAATGTCATGGAAGCGCATTGATTGACGTCCACCAAAACCTACTTCGTTACGATGGCAAATACCCCATTTTACAGTTCCATTCAGTGACCACGAATGATAGTTCCTAGCCTAGGAGTTTTCGCGCATAGCAATGTAACTGTTTTTATCTTTATAACGATTTAATTTCATATGAGAGTACAATAGTTTTTTCTGTAATTACGGTTTCTCTCAGTAAATAACATGTACCTATCAATCTATTCAAGGGCGGATCCAGGGGAATGGTCGGGGGGGTCGCGACCCCTCTGTCATTCCTGAGGTCAAACGGGCTTCCTGTGGTAAAAATGCGACTGGGATTCCTTTGCCCACAAAATATACCCCCCCCCCCTCCCCTTCAAAAAACCCTGGATCCGCCCTCGCTATTCTTGGAAATCATCATACTCTTCCTTCATCCCGATGGAGGAAGAGCGACTCTGCCGAATCCGCTGATAATTCCCAATATCCAATTATTCATTATTATCTATTATCTATTGTTATTATTATTTTATTTGGCAGGGCTGGTGCTACAAAGGAAGAAAATGAAAACGAGCTTCAAGATTCCTCTGTTGGTTGTGATTCTCCTTCTTCTATAATATGTGGAGGTATGTCATGCTTAGAACGCTTTAAATAGGTRTACTAAGCAGAGGGAAACATCTCCGTCGAGGAACCACAAAACATACTGCTTTGCCAAGGTTCCAGTCATTAAGTGTCATTAGTTATATTCCAAACGTTAAAGTGCACGATGTGATTATTTGATTAAAGATTTTGGATAAAACTTACATTTCCGTGAAAATCMCTTTCGGTGCAGTCATTACCGGTCAATAACATAATGTTGCCCGCTGAGGGCCTCCGCCGGGGAAACATCGAAACTTGYTCACGTTCACTTGATACTATATTGATCAATCTGTCAGAGTACGATAAATTGAAGTTTGACAGTTGGTATGTGACAAAAACTCATATTATGGGCTATGAAATAGGCCTTTTGCAATATATTGTCACATGATTGTCACTGGATGGCTTTCAAAAAAATTGGACTTCCTTTATTTTATTTTTTCGCTGGATTACTAACGTCGCATCCAAAACCTTTTCAACAATACTTTTTTCCCCTTATAAACTTACTTTCGATTTCAAGATACRAAGCAATTTAATGTTCGTTTGCCATCCAGCAGAGCCTTTCCCAAGGGAACTTGAGCTGGATTTATTCGTTATCAAAGTCATATATTAGACGCGTGACTGTTTGTTGCAAAAGGCCTAATCGCGTTAGGAAAATCGCGAGACAAAAATTATTCGTGACTAATAAGGCCAATACGGGATATATTTTCTCTCAAATTGCAGCCAGCATAAACCGGTATAAGCGGCGCAAAATTGCAATAACTTATAAGTATTGTATGATTTTTCTGCTTTAAGTACCGGCCGGAGAAAATTGCTTAGGAGACTCGTGTTACACGTTTAACACAGACAGAACAAGAACATGGAAGGATGCCCGAGACGAATGTAATAAAAGTAATAATGGTGACTTGGTTTCCATAGAAACAAAAGAAGAACTGGTCTATTTACAGGAAAAGATCAAGAAACTCAACCTTCAACATCATAAAGAGTGGTACATTGGTCTCTCAGTTAAAGGCTCACTATGGGAATGGTTCAGTGGGAAGCCTCTTACAATTAACCATTGGTATAATGATGAACCAAGTAATTATTTCTGGAAAGAAGACATCGTTTACATATCACGACAGCCTCCTGCAGGTGGCTTTGGCGACTATTACAAGAAGTACCCCAGAGGTGCAATATGCGAAACAAAAAGAGGTAAGAGATTTGACTGGTAAAGCATAACAAATAAAATCGCAATATTATCCAGATATTAACAGCATTTAAAAAATATTTCACAAACTCGAAGCTACCAGTTGGGTTTATATTGGCGCCAATGAAAAAAAAGTTAAGGCAAGTTTTGGTTGACAGCAGAGAATGAGAGCGAGTCAACATTATGTACTGTTCAATAAATGAGCAGGAGTGTTTCATCGAGTTTAAACCAAGAGGCTTAGCCGAGTGCCTTATAATACGCGATAAAATACGATCTGCAAATTTATTGAAAAATTTAATTATAATAAATAATATTAGTAAAAATACGCAGGTGATTATAGAAAATCTCGCGGGCTGATTAGTCAAGAAACTCACACTATCACACGATAATCATCTCCAGAGAAAATTCAAAATGGCGGCCAGCCGCTTTGTTGCTGTTACCGGAAAAAATGCCTYTTATCTTATCTTTATTTTTTCTTTTTGAAAGAATCACCTGGGTATTCATACTAGAACAATTATTTGCCTCAGGCTCAGTGATTATCGGGGAATATTTACCGAAACGCGAGTCCCGCGAGCCCCCGATAATCACTTCACCTAAGGCGAATAATTGTTAAATAATGATAATAATAATAATGATAATA
>NW_022258075.1:34539-55734 GCF_009602425.1 Actinia tenebrosa | reverse complement strand
AATGTAGAACTAAATAAATGTACGGGACTAAATAAATGTACGGAACTAAATATATGCAGAACTAAATAAATGTAGAACTAAATAAATGTAGGACTAAATAGATGTAGGGTTAGGTTACATGTAGTTAAAGCTGAGTTCAGTAAAAGGTATATCAGGAGACTTGAATGAATTGTTTACCTCACACGAGACACATTTTGACAAAACCTAACTAAAATGTAGCCCTTTAAACTAAAGATTTGCTAAAAACTAGACTTTTATCTAGTTTAAAAGAAAAGTAAATATAAAAGCACGTCTTACCTCATTAATTCGAAATCTTCGTTGCAACTGAGAGAACAATTTGAATGCTGCGCCTCATATATGAAAACCATTTTAAATTCCAACGAGATTTTGAAACAATGAGCCAGTTGATAGTTTAAGAATCGTTTTCAGTGCGCATACGATTTTATCCCAAATTTCTCAGCTTCCTTTGTCGAAACCTTTATTTGTTCTTAATTAACAAAAGAAGGTGGAAATTCGTGATACTGAATCGCATGCAAACTGGTGCATGCACTACCCCATGCACTATCCTTTTTTGAGTTCAGTCATTTTGAAGATTTGATCTAAACTAATGCTTACGAAAATAAATATTTTCTACGCGTAAATATAAAAGCAGCTCTTTACTCATTCGAAGTCTTCGCAGAAGAGGGAAACATTTGAATGCTGCGCCTTGTTAACAAGACCACTTAAATTCCAACAAGACGTTGAGACAATGAGCCTTTGATAGTTTAAGAATCGTTTTCAGTGCGCATGCGATTTTATCCCGAAGTTCTCACCTTCCGTCGTCGAAACCTTCTTTTGTTCTTAATCAAACAAAAGAAGGTGGAAACTCGGTTTAAAAGCGCATTCACAATGAAACGATTCTTAAACTGTGGACTGACTTATGGGGAGGGGGGTTGGGAGTGTGCTTCACATACCAATACTTCATATATTCATTCCTAACCTTTCCGGGAGGGAAGGGGGGGGGGGGGGGGTACTACCACCCCAACTCGGGTAGGGGTTTTGCCGCCAGGACCTCAAAACCCTGACCCTATCCCAGACCTAAAATTTTGATTTTACATACCCTACCCCACTGAGACTAAAACCAAGAATAGTACACCCTATCCCAGACTAAAAGACGGAAAAGACGGTTTTTCAACAGATTGCAATCAACATTCACCAACGTTTTTATTGTTTTTGTGCCGGCGGAAAGCGTAGCCTATTCTCCAGACAGAAATGAACAAATCGTTAACCTGCCAATCCCAGACTAAAATGATACACTTTCCCAGACAAAATGTCAAAAAATGATACCCTACCCTAGACCCAAAAGCCGAAAAACCATACCCTAGGGCGGCACATACCCGTATAGCAAATATAGGGGAGTACCCCACCAGGGTAACCTTTGTACCGAGCGATAATCGCGAGTATATGAAACACTGCCTGGTGGACAGCCGCTAGACCAGCATTTTATTTACAAACGTGGGCTGATAACTACTAATTTCATCAGTTTGAACTTTATCATTAATAGGATAAGATTAGGTAATAAATATTTAACAATTATTCGCCGAAGGCGAAGTGAATATCGGGGAATATATACCGAGACGCGAGTTTTGCAGTCTTGTCAGTGTGCAAAACTCGCCATCGAAAGAACTTCTGTTATAATACTTGTTGTGATTGTTGTTTCAATGATACTCTACTAAGATTCTAATTTCTTTAAAAACAAAATATTGAAGACAAGAGTGATTTGTTTGAAATGCAAGTTAGTGTAAATTAATTCATTTACAGTGTAAAAAACCTGTCATTAACAGCTTTGTGTAGATAGTGAAGGCATTTAATTTGAGAAAGAAAAAATACTACTCAACATGTAATAGTGAAGTAAACAAAAAGAAAACAATGGAATTAGGCCAGGGTCTTCTGATGTGTATTATTCTAATATTTATTTCACGCGTGTAATGACTTCACTCTATGGGCTAGGAACACCAACTGTAATTAAAGTATTTTTTACTTACCCAAAAGTTACATTTTATTCTTTATTTATCTTATTCTTTCTTTCATGCCTTTTCCTTAATTTTCTCCCTTTTCCTCTTCTTTTTCACTATATATTCGATCTCACCTAACCTCGCCCCACCCTCTCCCCTTGGGGTTAATATTTAGCAAAGCTTGCAAGGCCCCTTGGGACAGGCACACAGGCGTTCGTCATTTTCCAAGATGGAGGTTCACAGAATAAGATCTGCTTCCGGCCGCTCAACTGGTCGAGAAGTCGAAGAATGGAAGATGGCAAGAGACTGGATGCTTAAGGTGGATATTCTACTACCAAGTAAAGCAGCTGATATTAATTCTACATTATTTGATTTTGCACAATCCCTTCGTGATGGTGTCTTGTTGTGTCAACTGGCCAATGCCCTCGAACCAGGAGCTGTCAAGGATATCAACACTAAATCTCAAATGTCTCAGGTACAACAAACTATTAAAGCGTACAAAAATACCTAAACATGACCACGAAAGCCTCTTTAGACAGAAAAACATTTCTATGAAGCGTGTCAAGTTGTACACATATTTTTCCTGTAGTGTCTGTCTCAACAGAGCTTCAAAAATAAACAAGATCCTTGGCTTTGGATCCAGCGCTGCTACAAGTCCAACTTAACTTTCATTCTCTTTTCCTCGTTTTAGTTCATGTGTTTAAAGAACATCCGGAGTTTCTTGATGGCCTGTACTCAAAATTTTTGTATCACTAATGATGATCTTTTCGATGCAATTGGGCTGTACGATGTCTCTGACTTCGCAAAGGTAAAGTGAATCGATATCGCACACCAGTATTTCTTGACCCTTTCTTCAAGGCGTTTACTCTAAATTGAAGTATAATGTAGTAACACATCAAAAAACGTTTTTGATATAAAAAATCATAATTAGTCTGTTGTCGTTTCGTACGTTTACAACTCACTCATTTTCCTACAAATGAACTTGGTGTTCACACTATTTCGTCTTTTTCGACGTTGCAATTGCTTACTATTTAGCGGTTAGTCCTCTAGCACGAATGGGCTATGTTGACTCATAGGCTATGAGGGCAAGAGGTCAATCCAACTAGTCGGTTAAATATTTAGATGCAAACAAGTCTTTAATTAAAGTTAAATTCAATATTTTGGCTTTCAAAGCCGCCACTTTTCACTACTACTAGGCTTAACTTATAGCCTACTAGTAGCTCATCCAATCAGAATGCAGAATTTTTGATAAAAAGCTAGTTGGATTTGACTAATAACTATTATCTCTATCTTATTACAACCCTTTTTAGTCAAGTTACATACATTTATCAAAACGTTAACAGCAGTGTAGACAGGACTCTTCCTTTGGGGAGGGGAGGTGGAGGAGGGGGTGTAAGTCAAACTTATTGTGAGACTACATAGATATCATACATAGTTGAAAACATGGTGGCCGAGTGGTCGGTGGTTTGGGCTTTGGGTCAACAGGCCTGGGTTTGAGTAGTGTCCTTGAGCAAGATGCTTTACTTCGGCTCTGTCTCACTTCACCCAGGTGTATAAATGGGTACCAACAAATTTTTAGGGTATCCTGATGTGTTCAGGGTAACGTGAGATGGACTAGCATCCTATTCAGGGGGAGTAGCAATACTCCTATTTGCTTAATGCTATAGAAACCAGGTTAAGTGCCCACCATATGGGATTCATGGCTCAAGAGTGACTTTACTTTTGACTTTTATTTTGCTTGAAATAGAAAAAAACTGTAGCCTGCCATAGTAAAGGAGCATGCTAAAAGGAGGTCATTCCAGTAAATTTTGCATGTCATTTTATTATTCATTTGGCAGTGTATCATTATTTTCACCTGCAAAACTTGAAATTTGGCCATTGCCAGGCCGCTTTTTCGAGCCCTGACTGGGCTCCCTGGCCATGCTCCTAGTAAAGCATTTTGCAAGTTTAGATTCATTTCAAGGTTCATTTCAAAAGATAAATTTCAATTTTTTTAGGTTGTACACACATTATCCAAACTGTCCAATACACCTCAGGCACTGAGCAGAAAAGTAGAGTAAGTGGCAATAGAACTTAATTTGTTGTAAAACAGTTAATAAGTAGACTACTACGAGTGGCTAAAGTAATCAATCGTTATGGAATAACTGTTTCAGTAATAAATCTCACAGGTTTCATCTCACATCACAATAGATTGGGTAGAGTGCTTTGCAAGGGCACATACCATGCACACACACTTTCTAGAACAATATTTCTATCCAAAATAACGCCTATTTTAATTATATTTTATGAGAGACATAAAAAGGGTGTTTGCTGTGGAATGTTTTTAAAGACCCCACCCCCAAAAAATGCAATTTTATTCCATACAAACTCAGTAATTTTGTTCTTTCTCTGACCCCCCATACCTCTGAAATTTCAGATTCCTCTGTGGGGGAGGGGGAGGGGTATGGATAATTTCTGGAACTACACATTGTCTGAACATTAACAATTACACATTGTCTGAAATGAGAACAACCTATAGGGCTAAACACCATGATGGGTCATCAGACAATGTCTGGCCAGAATCTGAACTTTGTCTGGTCAAATCTTTGCCTTAATTGTCTTATTGCTTGAGCCACAAACATTGTATGACTCAGCTAAAACTTATTTGGCAGTTCAGTTTTTATTTGGCAGTTCAGTTTCTATTTGGCAGGCAGTATTTTTAAACCTCTCCCATATTAATGAATAATAATAGTAATTTTAACTTATTTGTGTTTGTTGTTTTAAAGGCCTTTTGCCCCCTCTCATCTTGCTCACGATAATGTAGAAATGCATGAAGAAGAAGATATTTATTCCAATCTTGAAGAAATTGCTTTGTAAGTACTGTTGCTTTCACCTAAGCGGAAACACTTCTAGAGAAAACCGCCACTAATTGGGGGCGGTACGTTAACTTTTGATGACTAAAGTTTGAAGTTTGGCGCCTCAAACTTTGATGTTTTCACATGTAAACATTAGCGGTGTCCAAGAGTGAAATGTTAAAGTGCAAATGAACCCTTCGACAATACTTTCAGTTTAGTAATTCTACATAAAGTAAATAGTTGAATGGTAAAATATTTCTTGATTTGAGTGATGCGTCTCTAAGTTATAAAGGTTTATACTTCCAATATGCTTATAAGTGTGACGTCTATTAAGGCTTACTAAAAAATATACAAAATTGAACTGGTTCATAGAAACGGTATTTAAAAAGCATCATTATTTTACTCATGTTTTACATGAAAGCAATTTTGAATTTGTATTTTCAAAATGGCCAGCATTTGGTATTACTAGTTACAATAAAAACACTCAAATACCTTACCTGACGTCATCATCATTAACATATTGGAAGTATAACCCTTCATAACTTAGAGACGCATCACTCAAATCAAGAAATATTATACCATTTAACTATTTACTTTATGCAGAACCAGTACTGAAAGTATTGTCGAAGGGTTCATTTGCACTTTAAAAGTTTGCGCCAAATTCCGAATAATTATGATTCATACAAACATTTATGGTCGAAAATTTTCATTCAGATGCAGCGTTACCTAGATGGTTTAGGTATAAAGCGGTGGAAAAGTCCAATACGAGAAATTTTTAGTATGCAATTGCGAGTTCAGCCATTCACAGTTTCAAAGTGGTTAAAAATATCGAGAAACAGGCAACATAGATCCATTACCAAGTAAATTATCATTTGACGATAAAGTATTATTGGAAACTATTTCAGACCAAGGGATTAACTTCTATTCAGGAAAATTATTCAGAACAATTGATTGATTTTGCTGACTGTGGAGGACTGTCTAACACCACAATATCAAGAAATATATATGAAGAGTTTGAAGCGCCAAACGTCAACCTTTGAGGCGCCAAAAGTTAACTTACCGCCCTTAATTAGTGGCGGTTTTCTTTAGAAGTGTTTCAGCTTAGGTGAAAGCGACGGTAATACATATTAATCTTATTCAGTGCTTAAAAGTTTTATTCAGCACGTAAAACTGTAGCAATATATGCTGTGTTACATTATCAGTATCAACTCATAATTCTATTTCATTTATAACCTTGATAAAAAGCAAGATCACTTCCCTAGATGCCCTTTTGATGGGTGTTTGTTAATTGTTGGTGGTTTGACAGTTTGTCTGCTGTCTTACAGCTAATAAGCAGCACGCCAGCAGTAGCCTGTTTGTCAATCATGTAAAAGTAGGCCATGTAAATTATGGTTAACTCAAGACAAGATACAAGGGATAAATTTAAAAGCAATTTATCTTTGTTTTTTATTTATTGCCCTTCATTAAAACCAGCAAAGGTACAAACTAAAACATCAAATATGTGTTTTAAATAATACCAAATAAAAATTCTAGAAAATGAGAAGCATTCAAGCCAATTATGCATGTTAATAGGCAAATACTTGTTTTCCTGGCCATTATACTTACCAATTTTTGATGGCCTTTTGTCTGCTACATGGCCATTCAATGGCTGTTTGTTGACTGACTGTTGCCATTTTATGTTTACATTTTTCTTTTAAAACAGTGAAATTTCAACTGACAAATGTCCATCAGCATATGAGATTCTGTTCTTCCAGTTTACCATTTTTAGATACTATTGTTCTTTTAACAACACAACTTAATGCTCAACAGGAGAAGAGACATAACAGATGAAGAAAATCCTTATGATTCAGTGAATATAGAAGAAGATGATAAAATATATGAAGATCTTTTATCAATACAAAATATACCAGTAGGTGAACTTTATTGTTTTCAGTTTCTGGTTATTACAGTTATTTGTTCCAAAAAATAAAATGTCATGATGACTTTAAAACATACTAAGAAATTAATATTAGTTTAAACTTGTTGATAGTAGATTAGATTTGGCATACAATAGGTGCTTGGTCAGTGGGAGTTGCATGGTATTAAGGTGGCTTGATACAATAATTTTGAAGCACGACTCCTCTACTTGTATTGCAAACTGCAGGGCACCAGATATACCTTGGCCAAATATCAGTTTATACTAAGTGTAGGGATAGATGGAAGTTTTAAATCATGTGTATTTCGTGACCATCAGACACACTCTGAAGGCACAGTGACATAGGTGTATCGCCTTGAATAGAGCCAGACTTTCAGGGTTTCCTTTGTTTGTTTTGTTATGCAGCTCTCTTGTTTTTAAAACTTCACATGTTGAACATTCCATTACACTTGAATATCATTAAACACATGAATTACTACTGAACAATCTCTGAGCAAAATAAATTCAAGTGATTGAATAGTATAAAAAGCGAGACGGTCAAATATAAAACTAAGCATTTGTTCATGGGATGGAAGAGTAAAAAGTGTCAAAGGTCTGCTTGGCTCTGAATCTTTCTGACCTTGAAGACTACCATAGTATGTTTCAGCTAGTGAACTCCGTTTCTCTGGGTCTGGTCAGATTAAGCCACAAAATAGATTTAAAAAATTATCACATGACGTCACCGTGCCTTCAGGGTGTGTCCAATGGTCACAAAATACACAGGATTTTAAACATCCATCTATCCCTACACTTAGTATAAACTCATTTGGCCTAGGTATATCTTGTGCTGCGCAGTTTGCAATACAAGTAGATTAGTCGTGCTTCAAAATTATTGTATTGAGCCACCTTGAATACTGTTGCTTAGGAAGGGAGAGGAGGGGAGCATGATTCTGTTTGAGTTTAAAGTAGTGAGCAATCAATTTTTAGCATGCATCACAATATAGCAGGGAGCAATAGCTGTACCAAGTACAATAATAGATCATTTTCTCAAGGTTGCATGCACATCTAACTTGATGGGCCACAAAACTGAAAAATGCAAATTCAGTAAAATTAAGAAGACAGTTTTATATTTAAAGATGAGTATGATCGATTTGATAAATTTTTATGATTTTTATGAAATATATGATAATTCTCATTATTATATGACCGTGAATCTTAGAGCCTGGACACTAGCAAATCGAGCAATCTGATTGGATAGATCTCATCACAGACTGGTCTAGATTCTCCGGTATTAACCAGTCCGATCGCATATTAATCTTACGGCGAAAGCATTTTGTTCTTTTCAATGAAAAGTGGTCATATAATAAAACTCTTATCAACCAAGCTTGGTCGGTCTGTACGGGATTATCTTGACCTCGGTCAGGTACAGACCTCGGTCAAGATTATCCCGTACAGACCTCCCGCTTGGTTAATAAGATCTAATTATAAAGCTCCTGTTCTGGTATCGTGGCCCTTCAAGTTCCTTAAATTTGGATGCCACTCAACCTTAAGAAAATGGTCTATTGTTTACCAACTAACAAAGGTCATCTAGTGCTTATATGATAATGCCAAATGAGGGGAAATACCCCTCATGTTGCGGTTGTGTTCATTTATGTAAGCAAATAACTGTCAACTTGTAAGTCCAGCAAATCATGAACAAGGCTCAAGTGGAGGTCTAGTAACTGAGTCTTACCTTGCCTATAATATTACATTTAACGACATTATAATCAGCATAATGTGTCCTTGTAAGTCTCATATGAGACTTGGTTGCTCAGTGTTTAGAGCATGGCACCTGAATCACCAGGGCATAGGTTCAAATCCCATTCAAGACTCAGAATTTTTTCTGAGTCTTATAATTAGCAGCTGCATATTAAGTTTCTTGATATACTACGCAGATCAGCTCAATTAGACATATTATAACCGCAGTACAAATGTGTAGTTTATTTCTCATATACATACATTATAATTATAGAACCTTTAAATCTGAATATTTTTATAATTATCTATAAGGTCAACTTTAGATTATTCACCTTTTGATTCTGTTTAAAGAAACCAACAAGACAGTCATCACAAGAGGAGAAAAGAAAATATGTCATATCTGAACTTTTAGAAACAGAAAAGGGATACGTAGAAGCATTGCGGATGATAGTAATGGTTGGTAAAATAAAAGATCAAAAGAGACAAGAATTTTTTGCTATTCACTGCACTGTCTTGTCAATGAATAGCCACTCATAATTTACATACGCTACAAAAATACAGATCAATAAACCATTCTTTTGCTGATATTAGCACCCACATCATTTACTTTACAACCAAAGTGGAATCATTAGTGGGGTACATTATAAGCTATACATGGATGTGTTGCAGGGTATGGTTTTCACAACATTGGTCTTAGGTATACCATTTACATAATGTGGTTAGTTCAACTCTGTACATGTTATTTACTGCTATTCGTGTTTGAGTTTAGACTGTCAACATTTTCCAATTTCAATTTTGTGGTCCAAGCAATAGCAGTATCCATTTGCTTGACTATGACTTGAGGAGGACTCTGAAATGCTGTAAATTTCCTTCTTTTCAGACATTTATTTACAACCCTAAACTCAAAGTTATGCTGCACCCTCATGATAAAGGAATAATATTTATCAATATAGAGGTAAGGGATTATGCTAAAGACTAAGGGATTATCGATAGAAAGGAGAAATTAGCAATTAAATTATTTGCAATTTATTTTGGTAAATTAATGAATGGATGAATAAATGAATGGTTGGTTTGGTGTAGGTGGATGGATTAATAAATGAATTTATGGCAAAATGGTTTAAGTAATAAATGGATGGACAGGTAGGAGGGTGAGTGTATTAGTAAATGAATGGATGGATGGCTCAGTGAATGAGTGTATGAAAGAGTGGATGGATTATTTATGATTTATGATTTATGATTTATATAGCGCCCTTTAATATTATGTGGATATAATCAAAGGCGCTTTACATGAGTTGTGAATGACAGATTGATTTATGCAATTTACAAGCATGAGAGATGGTTAGTATGAAGTGTAGGCACTGAGGGTGGTCATTGCCAGGCTTTCTTTTTACGTCCTCAGTGGTTCTTTTATGTCCCCCATTTTCACTGTAGGTTAGGAAGGGTTAGGAGACAGGGCCTATGGTTTAAAGTCCTTGTCCGAGAAGACTTGAAGGTCTAACCATTTGCAGATATTATTACAAAGGCAGCACCTTCTCCTCAGTTATTTTAAGACCCTGAGTGTTGGTCCAGCTGAGGCTTGAACCACGACCTCCCGCACAACAGACCGATACTCTTACCAACTGAGCTAACCGGGTGGCGGTAAATATGGATTGATAGGTCATTGGAAGGAAGGATTGGTGGATGGATGGGTGGAAGGGTGGATGGATAGATAGATGGATGGCTTTTTTGGATGGGTGGGAGGTTGGATGGATGGATTGGTAGATAGATGGGTTGGTGTGAGGGTGTGTAAGAGTGGGAGGGTGGATAGGTTTATTGATGGATGGGTGGGAGGGTGAGTGGATAGATGGATTGGTGGATGGATGTATTGGTCTACCTAGGGGCAGTAGCTCTAATATATGAAATTTAAATAATACAAACAGTTTGAAGAGTACAAGTAAATAATTACTATCTATAATTTACTAATTAAAACAAGTATATTAAACAATTAGTTACTTGTTGGTAAGTGGGTTGGAGGTTGGATGGATGGGTAAGTGGGAGGGTGGATGGATGGGTAAGTGGGAGGTTGGGTGGATGGGTAAGTGGGAGGTTGGATGGATGGGTAAGTGGGAGGGTGGATGGATGGGTAAGTGAGAGGTTGGATGGATGGGTAAGTGGGAGGGTGGATGGATTGGTAAGTGGGAGGGTGGATGGATGGGGGATGTATGGTTGGATTGGTTGATGGATGTNCTCAGTTATTTTAAGACCCTGAGTGTTGGTCCAGCTGAGGCTTGAACCACGACCTCCCGCACAACAGACCGATACTCTTACCAACTGAGCTAACCGGGTGGCGGTAAATATGGATTGATAGGTCATTGGAAGGAAGGATTGGTGGATGGATGGGTGGAAGGGTGGATGGATAGATAGATGGATGGCTTTTTTGGATGGGTGGGAGGTTGGATGGATGGATTGGTAGATAGATGGGTTGGTGTGAGGGTGTGTAAGAGTGGGAGGGTGGATAGGTTTATTGATGGATGGGTGGGAGGGTGAGTGGATAGATGGATTGGTGGATGGATGTATTGGTCTACCTAGGGGCAGTAGCTCTAATATATGAAATTTAAATAATACAAACAGTTTGAAGAGTACAAGTAAATAATTACTATCTATAATTTACTAATTAAAACAAGTATATTAAACAATTAGTTACTTGTTGGTAAGTGGGTTGGAGGTTGGATGGATGGGTAAGTGGGAGGGTGGATGGATGGGTAAGTGAGAGGTTGGATGGATGGGTAAGTGGGAGGGTGGATGGATGGGTAAGTGGGAGGTTGGATGGATGGGTAAGTGGGAGGGTGGATGGATTGGTAAGTGGGAGGGTGGATGGATGGGGGATGTATGGTTGGATTGGTTGATGGATGTAGAACTAATGCCACAAAATAAATCATTTGTTTTTCAAGATTCTATTGTTTTATATCTAGGAACTTCAAACAATACATGTCAAGTTCTTAGCTAGATTAGAAAGAGCTTGCAATAATGAAGTAGGAGCTAACATTGGTAAAGTTTTTATTGATGCTGTAAGTAATCTTGGCATACTCAACCATTTATGAGCAAACTTTTATTTCATGAATTAAAGCTAATTTTAAAAATAACTATTGTACAGTTGTAAACACATTTAATGTTCTGTTCCTGTTACTTCAGTAACTGTTGTTGTAAATATCACCTATTTCTTTCATTTATTTATTCCTTTGTTCATCATTCCCTCCTTCCTTCCTTTCTTCCTTCATTTATCTATTCATTCATCAATTGATCGATTATGGGTAATTAATTAATCATGAAAGTTATCAATATAATTAACTTACAGAAAGATGATTTTTTAAAATATGGTAATTATTGTGCAAGAATGCCAGATGCTCAAACCCATGTAAGTGTTTTTTGTTTGTTTCATGTTTGGTGTTTTATGCATTATGTGGCATGCAATCCTGGTTATATATATTTAGTTTGTTCAATGTGCTTGATACACAGTTTTTATGCACAAGTGAAAAAGCAAGTGAATAAAAGCTGTGTTTTCTGTTTATTATGTAATTACATACTGAGATTTTCAATTTGGTTTTAATTAAAACATTTCAGTTTACAAAATTAAACTGAAAAATCATTCATGGGCTATTTTACTTTCATTGATATTCGAAAACGCTGTCTTACAAGCATAATAAAAAGCCTATCTGAATGACTTTTTGACATTCGAACTATCAAATTAAAGTAATATTCTCAACCTCTAGGCTCTATCTGCTGAAACTAGGTTTATTTTACATGGAAAACGATAGAGAAAGCTTACTGAATATAATTTTTTTATTAAACTTGCCTAATTCTTCCAACAAAAATAGTGTCTTTCCTCATTTCTGTCATATAATTATTTCTTTTCTTGAAAGTATTTTAGAAACTTTTCAAAAGATTTAACAGCTTTTCTTTAACTTGGATTAACAGCTTTTCTTTAACTTTGCAAGTTGTATTTCTCTTTGGCTTTGTTTTTGGTTGTGATTGGTCCGGAACAGTGAACTGAAACAGGTTTTTAGCGAGTAAATCACAGTATGCATATAATAAATACCATTCCATTTTTGGTCAACCTTTATTTGGGCACAGTTTTTATCTCAAACATTATATGATTACAGATTGATGAGTTGTCAAGGAGAGATGCAAAAATCAAAGATACTTTAGAGGTACATTTTACACTTTAATGAGGCATTCTTGAAGTAAGAACTCTGAATTTTTTTTAAAAGTTAAATTCTAGAGTGGCCCTTTATTGCTCCACTCCACACCCACCCTACTAATCCCCCTCACACACAGACCCTAGTACATGTGAAGTTCAAAAACGAAAGTATATTGTCATGTGCTGTTCTGTTCTGTTGCACTCATTCCTCTGGCAGATAATATATGCATTTGCCTATCATTCCCTAGTTGTTGTTACAGCATGATCAGTTCTCTGATGTGTAATTTCTCTTTTATTATTGAACAGGATTGCCAAAGGAGAGCAAAAAGCAAATTTTCATTGAGGTCTTTGTTAGTAGTTCCATTTCAGAGAGTACTCAAGTACCCACTGTTGATACAGGTACATACGTCTCACATCAAACCTGCCTCTTCTTACCACTCACTTCCTACAAGATCCATTATCATATGTAATATTTACCTCTATCCTATTAAACCTATCATCATCATCTTCAACTAATACAACTCTCTTACCATACTAATAATAATCATCATCTCAATGTTGTTCATCGTTTACTCTAAGATGAAGGACCATCATGGGTACACACATCTTTTTTAAGCATGAGTTTAATTTGGGTGCATGTGTTCATGGTGATGATGTCATCTGAATGTTTTGATCAGCAAAAATTAATGTCAAGAAAACAAGTTGGGATCTTTTGTCTTAATATTCACTTACTAGTTTGCTATTTGTTTGTTAATGACAATATTATTAAATAAATTTAGCATCTACTGAAAGAAACCAAGGGAAATCATCCTGACAAAGCAATGCTTGAGAAGGCTCAAGAGTGTATTCAGGTAGAACAATTTATATCAGGTATTTCTAAAGCAATTTGCACTGGATCAGGTATTTTCATATATTGATTATAAAATGATATAATTAAGAATTTCTTCCTATAGTGCTTAACTTTCCATAATGATGCTATTATTTTTGTCTATATGTGAAAGAACCAAAAATCACAGTATTAAACAAATGTTTAAGGTAAAAAATTCTAACAGCAGTTTGAACTGTCTATCTACAATTAATGACAAATCCTTCTTATCTTAGGATGTTGCTACTTTCATTAATCAAGTAAAACGTGATGATGAAAATCAGAAAACTGTTAGGGACATCCAAAATAGGTAATTACAAGTTTATTACTACTGGTCACTGTGTACTTTATTACTATTTAAATAAAGTTGTCATTATTGTTGTACTATTCTCATCTTTCTATCTTTCCATTCTCAAGCTTGACAAGTGAAGTGGTAAGTGCAGATAAATAATTATGTATATTATATTGCAAACATTGACACACTTATGCCTACAAATTTGTATATTCAAATTAAATTGTGTTTAAAATTTTTATAACTAGCTTTCATTATATTGTTAATTTATATTTTGCAAGGGCGAAGACCTGGAGAAGTTTGGTAGATTGATGAAAGATGGCGAAGTTCAAGTAAAAATTGGTGATCGACCTCCAAAGAAAAGGTGTGTTATTATGTAATATTTTATTTTCATTTAGTAGATAGGAAACCTATATAATTGAGACTTTTCCATTTGTTGTACTTAAAAGTCACTAGCTAGAAACATTCCAGTTGTGATGGTTTTAAATGAAAAATTTTACTTGTAGTGCACCTACAATACCCAGGGCTTTCAATAATATTTGAAGTAGATGGATGAAACTCAAAAGTACACGTCTGTTTCCACAAATTTTACTTCTTATTTATTAAGACTGATTCGCAAAATAGCCGGCGGTATGAAGGTAAGTACCCGGCGATAAACCGCTGGTAGCCGCCTTCTATTGAAACCCCTGAATACCTCATTTTTATTCAACCTTTTTTTTTCAGACACGCATTCTTGTTTGACAGAGCACTGATCATTTGTAAACACAAGGTAATATCAACTACTAACTACACTGTATCTTCCTTATCTAAAGTTTGACGTTGTTGTTGTTGTTGTTGTTGTGTAAAACGAAATGCATTCCATTGTACTTCATGTTCCAATAAACATGTATGACTGCTCTTATTTCAGTGTTAATGATATTTATTTTGTTTTTCATGTAGGGAGACACATACCACCACAAGGCAACACTTTTCTTGGATTATTTTGAATTACAGGAAAATTATACTTTTGGTCCTGGAAGAGGAAAGGTAATCATTTATAAAACTACATTATTCCATTTCTGGTCAGACATTGGAGCAAGAGAAAAGATGCCAAGCTGAAATAAGAAAAATAACCATCCTGCTTTTCAATATTTGTAGTTTCTTCATGGCTGGAGTATGAAAGGGGAAACCCCAGAGTCAGGTATTGTATCCTTATACACCATCATTTGAAATATACTCACAACAGACAGATGGACAGATGGACAGATGGACAGATGGATGGACAGAAATTAAAATCATTATGAGATAGATCAAAGTCAGAGCACAGCTAACTTAAAAATGAATTAAAATTGGAATTTGTTACGTTTTGAGAAGGAATGAAAACTGGAGAACCTAGTTAAGAAACCTAGTTAACAAACTCTGCTCTCATGTGAATCAAACCCCAGACCCAAAGGGGAGAGGCATTACACTACTTCTACACCAAACTTGATTCTTTTCAACTCCAAAAGGGTTGGAAGGGTCCCAGAAAATAATACATAATTTTCTGTATGGAACTTACCATGCTATTGAAGAGATGGATAGTGTTTTAAGACTAACACATTTAGGCTACGAGTGGCAAAAAAATATATAATAAAATAGGTTAGAATAATGTGTTTTTTTTTCACTGAACTTAGTTTATTTTTTCTCTAGAGAGGAATTCATGCTCCTTGTATGCAAAGACATTAGACATGAAGGACAAATGGGTTAATGAAATAAAGCGGGCAATGTAAGTTTGATTGAATTTTTCAATGTATTCTTGAATTCGTTGTGTTCAAAAGGTTGAGTGCTACATGGATCACTAATAATTCAATTTGTGAGATCACTCCAGCCAGTATGATATAAAACCTTAAAATATTTATATAAAAAATATTCTCATTCCTTAATAGGGATAACCTCAAACTACCTGGAATAGATCAAAGTAAGTGAACTCAAGGAAAAGCTTCTAATTAAGTTGCATTAAATGGACATTTAGATTATAAAATTATAAATTATAATAGATTAAATTATCATTTTTTCTTATGTAGGAAAACACAAGTTTGATTTATATACTTTTGGAAATGCAACTTACTGCAGTATCTGTCAGAAACTTTTATGGTAAAGTCTTATATTTAATATATACTGAGTTATAAGTTAGGATTAACTTCATAAATAACAGCCATTTTTTTAATCCTTAGGGGATTAATTCATCAAGGATACAAGTGCTCTAGTAAGTACTCTCTCTGATATTGTTATGAGAAGCATGGGTAGTGTAAGAGACTAAGGCTGGTGATCAATTTTCTGAGTAGGCTCTTTAAGAATAATGATGATGATGGTGTAGTAAGGGTAGGGGTATTTGATGGTAAGGAAGGGATGTTGATAATGATGGGTGTACTAAGGGGAGGGGCATTTGATGGTAAGGAAGGGGTGTTGATAGTGATGATGGATGTACTAAGGATAGGGGTATTTGATGGTAAGGAAGGGATGTTGATAATAATGATGATGTTGTAGTAAGGATAGGGGAATCTTATAGTACCAAGACTGATGTTTATGATGATGATGGGTGTACAGTGGTAAGGGGAGGGGTATTTGATAATAATGTTGATTATAATGATGTTGATAGTGAGTTAAATTGATCAGCTGGGAAGGGCTGTTAATAATGTTAGGTGTGCTGATGTTGGATTATGTTACTACTTAGGATAAAAATGATATTTTAATGTGGATAAAAGGATGTGAATGGTGGTGGTGATGATGATGATAATTTTTTTATAGGATGTGATACAGCCTGCCACAAGGACTGTATCACTAAATGCAATCCCTGCAGAAAAAATACCCAAGACAAACAGTTTTCAGGAATTTCACCTTTCCAGCCCATGCGTCCAGGTATGGGCAAAGGAGCAATTTCAGGAGGACAAACATTAAGCCCAGAACCTGAAAGAAGACCACGGAAGATCTCAGCACCTCCTCGTATTGGTGTAGCAGGTATTTAAGGCCCCATCCACATGTACTGTATCAGGAAATGTTTGTACCCGAAAACATTTTTTTGCGGATACGAAAATGTTCGCATTTTTGAATCATTTTCGAATCGTTTTTGCTGTCCTGACACATATCCGGAAATTTCTTGATTTCACTGATGATGCTAGTGCCTAGTCCTTTAATAAATAGTTTTTCTCATTGAGCATGTGCAAAATCGTGTTTACATCAGCGTATTCGAAAATTTGCGCATACGACCGTACACACATGTCCGTATTTGAGCATATTCAAAAATTTCCACTCTATTGACTGTTTTCAAAAATTTCCAGATACGGATACAAAAATTTCCGGACACGTGTGGACGCTACGCTTATCTACAAAGAAAATTTGCAAAGACACAAATTTCCGGATTTGTGTGGACCGGGCCCTAGGGCATGAAAAGTAATACTATTTGATATAAAAATCATCATTAAAAATGGACCAAATCAACTTGAGTGTAATATATCCATTTCAGAACACCTTATTCCCTTATGAATATATATTCTTTGTTTGAGTTGTATCCATTATTTGTCTTAAAGTATGAGAAAACATTACTCCCAGGCAAGTGAATTTGGTCCATTAACTTAAATTACCATTTAAATACCTTTAGGTTGGTATGATAAATCTTTCTTTTACAGCTGTATATTATACACATATTATTACATACATGCATGACCAGCGGATGTTGCTAATAGCTATTGTATCTTTCTAATAAAAATGTATTTCATTTTCTATTGATCACCAAAATGACTTCCAGGTTCTTTGAGAATGCTTGCAAACTATCTAATGAGTATCTGCATGCTCCCCATTACACCGTGAAAGGATATATTAATATATCTTCTTAATATATGCAATTAATATATATTATTATTAATAATATATATTTGTTATAACATACTTTAAGTAAGGATTCTTGCTTTTCCATTCTATTTACTCTCATTTTCTTAACATTTCTATGAATAAATTAAGGCTCTAACAATACTTGCACATGATAAGCTAAAATAATGTTTGGATGTTTGTAGGGTAACTGGCAAAAGTCTTTAAAATCAAAATAAACCTGCATTTACTTCTTTCTTTATGATTATAAGGAATCTTTCATAGGGTTGTATATTTTAATTCTCCCCTCTTCCTCATCTAAAAGGTAATTCCTCCTTATAATTCCTTATAGTAACATAGTGATGATAATGATTATAACGATAGAGTAAGATATATATAGTTCTAAGTACATTTTTATCTTGGAAAAGTGTGGACATCCTCTGTTAAAAATTTGTGCAGTGACAGCTGACAATCTCATATCACCTAGCTAACAAGATGCTTAGTACTGGTAATTGAAATACTCTTAGTAACTCTACTATAATCCTATATGACAAATTTCCACTTTAAAAGTAACATTGAAGATTGACATTCTCTAGATACGTGATAATAAGACACCAATACACACAGTTTTCACTCCTGGATATTCCTCCATCTTTTAGCATCTTAAGGATATTTCCAGGAAAGTTGGTGGTCAAAAACATATATTTGGTTTTACTTATTTTTTGTTTTTCTTCATTTCCATTTTGTTTGTATTGTTGTTATTGTGAGTCATTACTAATCCAAATGTTATTGCTCTCCTCCTTTTGACATATTATTTCATTTATTTTCTTACGACTGCCATATTTAACTTTCATGGTTTATTGTATTAATTATAAATATTGCCGTGTTATAATATGTTATTTTGATTTCCTACGGTGCCATCCTATAAACCCCTTGCATGTGACATCAAAGCGGCTCGATCTGGGGGACAAAACAAAGGATTTCCAATCTCCTGAGGATTGGAACCTATTGTTTTGTCCCCCAGATTGAGCTACATTCCAAAGTGCTGCAAGGGGTCTACTGTCCACTCTGTTACCATTCATGATCATCCTTCACATTTGCAAAAATAGGGACAATGTACTTCATAATGAAAATTCACACGACATGAAGGGCTAGCTGAACTTATCTGAGAGGTTTCTTGACACAGCACTTGACACACCTGCGCATCATATTAATTTTCATGGACATGTCACAGGACAGCAAGATTGTGCCAGTCATAATAATACTCAGACATAATAATCACATCTTCATAGTTTACCCTATTGTCCTCATCATCACTACCCCTACCATCATTGTTACCACCAATGTCCTCTTTAAATTTTTATATAAATCACAAACATGATGAAATCTTTTCCTTGCTAATATTGCATTTTATTGATAATTATTATTGCTTAGATGTTATTTGTCATAACCAAATAGTGGGGCAAAACAGGGTGATAAATGGTTTCCTTCATGCAAACGACATTTAAATCTTCCTGAAATTGAAAGCTACCTTGTTATCATTAGATTTCTCCAGCAAACCAGCAACTTTAGTAAAGCAGTTTTCTACACCAACATCTCCTACTGACTGGCTACATTCGAGGGACAGACCCCCATACAAGAGTACGTAAATTGCAGCTTAAAAACTAAATCAGTGTGCTAAAACAACTACAGTCTTAAATCCCAGGAGTTTGCGATTTCTCAGGGAATAGTAAGATCTAAAGTAATAACTCCAGTTTGCATGTGGTTTCCCAGTTAATAACCAAACACTGTTGAATCTGTTCACTGTAGGTAGATATACTTCCTTGTAGCCTGCATGTTAACTTTTTTCCCCTAGTATGGACTATTCAAATATTTCCCAGTGGTGAGAAGGTGGTTGAATTGAGACTGATAAAAAGTAGGAGTAGGGGAACATCTGCTTTTGATAATATAGTGATTTTATTATACTGAACGACAGCTAGACATGCTCAGTTAAATTATATCCTATAAAATGTTCAGTTGAATTATATTCTAGTCTATTTGATGAGTGGGTTGTTTAAATCCATGTCTAGACTGACATATCATTATACGCTAACATTGAATAAGAAATATTAAATAAATAAATACTAACTTGTAATTATTGTCCAAATGAATGTGGAAAATAAACAAGTGAACAAGAAACAATCAAAAATGGAAAAGCAGGAATTATTTTTTAGTAGAAAAATATAATCAAATTTTTTTGCATTTTTTCCCTTCTTTCAGCCAATGACATAGTTATAGCCACATCGAAGTAAGTATCAACTAAAATTGTTGTTACTAACCATGCTGCAAAGGGGAAAACTTTTAAACATTGTTTGGCTTGCTTTAGTTTTCAGGGAATGGCTCCCGGTGGCAGACCAAGTCTTAACCTTGCTGTTGGTGATGAAGTAGAAGTAATGAACCAGTCTGATCCAGAATGGTGGGAAGTATGTCAATATTTAGCATTATATTGATAGTATCTTTAGCTCCAACACCAGAAAAATTTTGATAGTCGTTTTGGCATAATGTTGTCTGACAGTTGTTTTTCTCCTCAGGGACGATCATCTCGAACTGGTTCTGTGGGATATTTCCTGCGAAGTCATGTTGCTGAAAAGGAAGAAAATACTGACAGAAATAGAAGGAAAAGCCAGGTAGGTACAGTATTTAGAATGTGAATGGATAGGAAACAAAACTGTGATAGTAGCCATGCCTCAATTGATACTGTGTTTTATGGCTTTCAGAGATCTTCAAAACGTGGTCATAAGTATGAGGAACATACCTTAATGGAAGAGTGAGTGAATGATCTTTAAATGTGTATCATTACAGCAAGAGAAAATAAATTAAGATATGAGCAATCTCTTGTATGTAGGCTTGCAATAGCCATGATTGAGCACAGTCTATTTGATGCTATTTTTGAATCACTCATTTGATCATATTTTTTCTGCACATGCAGACTGCGCACACGCATTTTCTCTCCTGCATTCTGCATTTCCAATGTCATTTTTGATATCAACCTTTGTATGTTAGTTAATATAAGACAAATGTGCTTCAAAACAGATTAGATTAAGTTATTTCTTGATGTTTCTGGTAGGACTCCAGAAAATATTTCGGCTGCACCTGAGGATATGAATGCAGAATTATTGCAGTATGCCTGGTAAGACTTCTTTGTTAATAAATATCTATTTGTTTTTGCTGGCCATACCTGGCTGCTGGCATGCTGTCTGATGATTCAAAGATTGGTAGTGACACCTTTTCACTCAGTTATCAAACCAGTGTGTCGCCACCATTTTTCTCACTCCAAGTTTTGGAATTGACTCCATACTTTTTACCAGGTTTGTTGGTAAGATGGATCGTGCAACTGCTGAAAGAGAATTAAGTCAAAGGTCTGACGGAACTTTCTTGGTGAGGGAAAGTGTTAACCGTGAGGGTGAATATGCATTAAGTGTTAGGTAGGTGTTAAATTATATATTATTTGCATGTATGTTCATAACTATTAGTAAATTCCAAAAGAGTGAGCCTTTATATATTCAAAATTACTTGTAATTGTAAACAAAATGAAGACTAA
>NW_022258075.1:5919-33699 GCF_009602425.1 Actinia tenebrosa | reverse complement strand
TTGAATTTTGAGGAATCCAAATCAGAAACTAGAATTAATGTAATTTAATTTATTGCTTTTTATGCACCTTGCACGATTTTTCAGAAGGAACGCAAATATGTCTTCTTTTTCCCACTGTATCTTTCAGATTTCGTGTATCAACTAAGCACATCAAAATTCCTTATGATGGGTCTTTCTGTCTTACACAAGCCAAGGTTTTTACCAGCATCACGGTAAATGATCTGATCTATGATTTTGGTGGCTTAGCAAGAAGGGAACATCTGTTTTTCTTGGTTTGGTTTGAGAGGAAACTGAATAAAAAACTAAGTAGAGGGATTTATTAATTAATATAGTAAGCCCTATGAGATGGAGAGCTTGTGCTCTAAAAAATAAATATTCTAACTTTTTTTAGGAATTAATCCAGTATTATCGGGATAATACCCTTGGAGTTAGTTTTCCTGGTCTCGATACAACTTTACGATGTGGGATTAATGAAGAATTAGAACAGGAAGGTGAGCTTTTTTAATTTTATCATCAACTTCAATTATTTTCTTTTTGATGTTCAACACTTCTTCAATACTTCTGATACTGGATCTGTTATTGGTTGATTAGTGGTCAAGGAACTCTAGGCAGAAGTTGGTTCAAAGTTTTCTTCTTCTTGAAGCCATGCAATGTTTATATAAATTGCTTTTGTGAATAAGTTCAATAACTGATACATTTTTCAGGGCTTGGATGGGCAAAAGCATTGTATCCATACACTGCAAGAAATTCCAAAGAAATTTCTATTCAAGTAAGGACCTATTTCCAGATGTACCACATGTATAATTATACTTATGTGAAATTATATTGGTTATAATTTGCTTGCCATCAGAGATTTTCAATATACTTTAGGGTCAGCATGACCTGTGGAATTTTTAACAGATGTGTTACAGAGTATCCCCTGTATGTAATGTACTGCAATTTTGGTTGTGAGGTACAAAAAATGCATGGGTGGTGGTTGTTTAACACAGGAAGTGAATAGAGGATGAGCCATGATCATGTTGAATAATGCTGTTGAGTACTTTGTTCCATTGCAGCAAAGCTACACAATTACTAGGAATCTGTGTATGCTCAGATATTTTATTACCATCAGAATATCACTGAATCTTGCTGTTGGTTATATTTTGCAGAAAAACTCAAAAATTCTAATCCTAAATAAAGATGGTGACTGGTGGAAAGGTGAATGTGATGGCCAGGTATTAGACTTAGGTCTATTAGTATGTTTAACTTACTTAGAATTATTTAGGAGCCCAATCACATGCAACACATTTTCTTGTGTTTCAACTTCACTCTACTGCTAGAGCAGAGTGAGGATATAAGTTAGTAATATTTGAATAAAGGTAACAAAAGACAGACTGAGACCTTAGGCTAGGCATTCTGATGTTGTGGAAGTTGTAGAACATTAAACATTGGGGCCCGGTTGTACAAAGAGTGTATAGCTCTATCCAATGGATAAATCTTATTCAGTGGATAAAATTATTTATTGGATAACAGCATGGACTTATCCACTGAATATTAAAGCATTTATTCATTGGATATTACTATCCACCCTTCATACAATCGGGCTCTGTCTTTTCATAATTTTCAGTATTAAAATTAATTATTAATATTCTTCTTCATTCATTTATTTATTTTTGTACAGGTTGGATATTTCCCATCCAATTATGTTGAAGAAATAAAAGAATAAAATATAGGAACCTACTACAAAGTAAACAAAAGTTTTTATTTGGAGTACCGAGTCAAGTAGTCAAGAATATTTTGGTGAAGTTGTGGAAATATTCTTTTTGAAATCCTCATTATTTCTGAACTATATCTCTGCAGTGTGCAAATGTGATGTCATAGTTTATTTCCAATGTGCATCACGATTATCACATTAAATAAATGCCTAGGGGAGAGGTCCATAGGCTATTGTAAAAATAATCATTATACAAAAGAAAAAATGATTTTTCAAGAAAATAATATTATTAATAGTATCAAAGTCTCTATAAAACATTGTAAAATCATGAAATATTATTATAATTATGAAATGTTCAGGTAAATGTAAAAAGCTTTGGATTTTATCGTTTTTCATTCATGAACTCAAAAATTTGTTTCAAATTGCCCTATTTCATAATGATGTCACATCAAAACAGTCTTTTGTTTTAACGCAAAGGATCATGGTCCCCAGAGGGGGACAGAATGACAACAACACAAAGAAAAAAAACACAATACATTGCATTTACAAAACAGAAAAGGGAGGAATAACAACAAAGTACTATTAATATCGAAGGATCTTGATCTTGAAACATAACATATATGGAAACTGGACAATTTGAAGCCAAAATTTCGGTGAGAAAGAAGATTTTGTCAAATTCCCTTTGTTCTTGGTGATTCTGTCCCCCTTGTAAACAAACTGTGACGTCAATATGAAATAGGGCAATTGAAAGAAGAATTTAAATTGCATTTTACTCCCATGTCTACTGATTTAGAAGTTTTACTGTAAAGGGGCCAACGAGGGGGAGGGGCTGGGGGGCTGTAGCCCCCCCACTTTTTTCCCAGATTGTGAAAGTAAGCAAGCTAGTCCTTGTAAATCCATAACCAGTGCATCTGGAGAAAGACCATTTTCAGCAGCTTAACGATTAAAGACATGGCTGAGAACATGACCCAGAAACGAGCAATAATCTTGTACTTCTTCACAACTGATTCTTTGGATACAAAGCCATCACGATTCTTTTCAGTGACATAAATAAAAATCAGAAAAGAAACTTTGGGAAATTCAAGAAGCAGATCTAAAGTTCTATCAGTATGTGATGTGAACAGGCAACATACACGCATAACACATTTTTTTATTTCCATTAATTTGTTTTTAGCTTACAGTAGCATGATAGTTTTTTGAGAAGTTTAAAATTGTAAAATGTCCTGGGGGCATGCCCAAGGACCCCCTAGTTTGCTCCTGCCTCCAGCGGTTGATAGCCCCCCACTCTAAGGGGCGCTCTGCAGCCCCTGCTGTAGATAATAGTTTGCCTGATAGAAAGTATGGAAGGAAAGGGTAGGTAGGTATGGGAATCATGATTCAAACAAATCTTGACTGCCAAAAGCAGCCTATTTTACTAGAATTGATCATACTATTCTAACTACCTAAAATAATGGTGAGTATTTACATAATTGATATTACATCATACCTTGCCCTGTATGAATTATATTACCACAAACACTCCCTTTTGTGTCATCCTCATGCCTCTGAGCTGTTCTGACTTCCCACCTAACTCACATGAGGCTTTGCAGAACTGTTTACCTGCCAGTATACCTCTGTCCAATTAAGTCAAGTCTTAAAGGGGGCTGTAAGAAAATAAGTTTTTTTGATGAGAAATCTTCATTCCCCCCAAAGCCCAAAAATTCTTATGATGACGTCAAAATTGTTAGACCGGAAACGGAAATAAAAAGTAAAACAGAAATATGAATTTGATACCAGGCTGCGCGCGGAAAGCCGAGCTCCTCAGGTTCGACTGCCAAGATGGCGGCCTCTTGGCGAGAGAGCATTGATAGTCTAATATCAACTGCTTCTTCACCGAAGTCTTCTATTCCCGTAATATGTGCAACGATATGTAAAAGGTATGCCTTTGCACCGTTATTTGTATGGTTTGGGTGTTTTTATTTAGAGGTTCTTGTGCTACGTTTGTTTCACCGTTGTCTGTATTTGAGCAAGTCTACATAAGCTTTCAATTTTTAATAACGTAACGACATTTCCTAAAATAAGGCCTCTCATGGCTTTTCTCTGGTGAAAACATCAATGCATTTTAATTTTTTTATACAGTTACTTGTAATTCGTCATTCGTTTTCAAACGAACCGATGAGAACTAAGAAAATAAACCTCAGAAAATCGAAAGATACTAAATAAGCTTTCCGGTTTCTTTTCGATACCCGACCGTACTTCGTAAGAATTTTTGGGTGTTTAACGGGGGGGAAGGGGACTATAAAAGGGAGGGGGAAACGTCTGAAATATGTTCTATTTATAGGCAAACATCGAACTAAACATGAACTTAATCAGCCAAGCCTATTAATCTTAAAATAGGCTCAATGGTATTCCATAGGATCTACAGTAGTCTAGGATGAGTTCGACTAGTCAAAGTTGGATATTCCAACTCTGGAGTGACTTAGCAGCAAACTTTGTTTTAAACAAGCGTGGAAGTAAATTGAAATTATTCAAAATAGTAAATGCATTGAGCAAATTTCATGAATTATGAAAATATGAAAACGAACAAACACTTATTCATCCTAGTGAGCATTTGCTGTAGAAACATTATTTCAAAAACAATATTGACTCAAAACAAACATTTTAACAAAAGGATTTGTTGGATGTTCTTTTGTCACCCAGTAATTCATCTTCAGAGTCAAGTTAAAAAAATGAGAGACAGTTGATAGTATTTATACTTCTAGTTCAGTCATAATGTAAACGGTATTATTAGTCTGTATTGTTCTGTAAAGATGATTGCTTTTTATAGAATGTACACTGTACAAACATGAGATGATTAGTATGAGCTGTAGTCACTGAGGGTGGTCACTGCCAGATTTTTTACATTCTCGGTGGTCCTTTAAAGACCCTCCAATATTGGTTAGAATGATGAAGTGTGAAGAGATGTGACCACCATTCGAAGTCATCAAAGCTACTCAAAAGTTTGACCATTTGTAGATGTATTTTCAAAGGCAGCACTTTCTCCTCAGTTATTGTAAGACCCTAAGTGTTGGTCCAGCCGGGACTCAAACCACGACCTCCTACACGAAAGTCTGATGCTCAACCAGCTGACCCAACCAGTTGGCAGAATTACAATTTTGCTGTTGGGAGGCTCATAACTGTGTTTAGACTTACAGTATGTAAGGCAGACAAGAAAAAGTCAATTTTTGGAGTAGCTTTTCTATTTCATAGCTTTAAATATCCTGTTCATTTTTTAAAATATGTACACTTAATTTAATTGTTTGACATCATCTGGTTTTTACTTTGTTTTAGTGAGGATTTGATATTTGAAGATGATGATGAAATTGAGGGGTTTATACCACCATTTGTAGCCCTTGCATCTCATAGCATTGGCCTAAACATCAGTCAATGTAAGTACTAAGAAACCAAGGGGGTTGTTGCAATTACTGCAGTTTTCAATATTCTGCAAACTTGGTAGTTGTTAGCTGCATGCTAAAATTTTAATTTAATTTTTTTTTGCCGTTGTCAATCAAAAAAATTACCTTTTATATTCTTTACTGGTGGCAGTGAAAATCCAATTTCACAACCAGCAGTCAAAATGTCGGAGTTCACAGAATATGGAAAATCTCAAGAAGCACACTCACCTCTAAACTAGAGATGGAGTCTCAGGTTCTATTTCTGGACTTGACATTTAATTTTAGTAGATTTTGTTAGGTCTGTCCCTCATTTCAATGGTTTTTCCCAAGGTACTCAAGTTTTCCTCCCTCTGCAAAACCTAATAAGCAAAATTCCAATTCAATCTATGAGTTGATGATGCCCTGACTTTGATCTGCCCCTGATTTGTTTCCAAGATATTATTCAAATTTGAAGGTGTTTTAACTTTTTCATACTGAATGAATGCTATGTTGCATAGATGTAGACAGCATGTGTACTGATAATTATTATGACATGACAGTCATTGAACCAGTCATGGAGTTTCTGCAAAATGCACACCACAGTAATTTATCTCTGCTCTAGAGATTGCAAAACCTAACAATCTAAATTTGAAGGATTAGTTTTTGCATTAGTCACTTAAAATCCTTTGTGTTTCTTTTCCTCTTGGGAGTTCACATTTTACTTCTTCCTGGGAATAGGGTAGCTCACCTTATTCTCCCCATGGTTCAAGGACCTGTTTGCACCACAGGTAGCCCAAGCTTGGCTTCCGTGGTGTCCTGTTATAAGGAAGTGTATGGGAATTCATCAAAAAATTTTAAATAAAATCATTGAAACATGAAATAACGCCTCAAAATTTTGCCCGATCATTGAGAAATAGCACTTCTTTTGCTCTGCGTGGTTATTTTTTGAATTTAGCCTGTTTTAAGATTTTTTCCCCACCAGTAAGAAATAAGAGAAGGTTGCAGACTCAAGTCCTAAAAGCAAACCATCACGAGTCTTTGAAACCTCGTACGTCTTCGAATTTTCTTTCCAGCGCCAAATTTTAGTCATGACCCTTCTCTCACATCCCTATAGAACCAAAAAAGTCGCATTAGAGACTAGTCTTCACCTGTTTAAGCCATGAAATTTGCCTGTATTCATATAGGACTTCGCTTGTTCTGACCCATACTTGGAGCTCACTGTACACCAGTTCAACGGATTTCTTTCAGCAACCGACCCGAGGTCACGCCGGAAGTCTTCGTATCGTAAATGCAGCTTGAATTTGGATAAAGTCTTTCTTCGAAATTATAAGTTAAATACTTTTGTATCTTAGACCGTTAAAAAATACACTCACCATAATTTCAAAGAAAGACTATATCCGAATCCGCATTTACGGTGCGAAGACGTCCGGCGTGACCTCGGGTCGATTGACAAAGGAAATCCGTTGAACTGGTGTACAGTGAGCTCCAAGTATGGGTTAGAACAAGCGACCGAGAGCCAAATATTTTCCTGTACGGCCCGACTAACTCAGTCAATAAGCATATTATCATATGACCCTCACGAAAAAATCGATAAAAAGTAAAAGAAAGAAAGAAATAGTAAATAAAAGCTAAAAAAGAGAAAGCGCGCGGATTCGAGCAGGGCCGTACGCATCGGTACGGCCCTGCTCGCTCAAAGCCGTCTGGCCCCCATCACATGACTTTTTCCAATGGTTTTATTAGAGCGCGCGAGCAGGGCCGTACGGGTCATATGATAGTACTAATTAATACTATTTAATGTTCACAGTTTTAGTGCGTGCACTCTAATATGGCTAATGTATGATCAAGTGAATGTACTTTTCAATAGGCCATTCACACATGACTAGCATCCTTAATGCATCTAAAATACTTCTGAAGTTTTGTCTGAAAGAGTTAAAGAAGACAAAAGACTTTTCTATTTTGTCAAAGGTAAGTGATTAATGTTGTATAGCTATGCACATTTAAGCTACCATGACATGTTCCACTAGGGTTTTCCAAAAGGGTTTAGTTTAGTTTAATGAAGTATTTTGATTATGTGGATAGAAACAAATGTCCAATTTCAAACCCTCATTTTATGGGAAACAATAAACATTTCATAATAATTAAGCTAAATATTATTTGATTAAATTGCAAAAGTCTGAAATCCCAATTTCCCTCCAGTATGAATTTTTAATTATTGAATCATCAAGATATTATCAACTATTTTAAACTATATATGTATTCTTTAATAAATCCACAGAAACAGCTGGTATCGATAATTGAAGGTCTATGCAAAGGCCATGGTTCTCTTCACAAAACAGACATCATTGATTTTAGTAACCTTCTCAAAGTTGCAACCATCCCATCTAAACTAGAAACTGTCACAGAGGACAAGAATATACCAAATAATGAGGTGTTTCAAAAGGGATCATTTTTCCACACATTACAGATGGCATATGCTGCTCATGAAGAGGAATCTTTTGAAGATCATAGTAAAGGGTACAGCTTGTCTTGATTAGTAAAATATAGTAGAATTAATATAGTACTAGAATAAACACAGAGTCTGAAGGTATTATATATATTTTGTCTAATTAGTTTTCGAAAGAGTTATGAACATTGTCGTGGTTACTCATTGGAATGGGATTCCTATGGTTTAGAAGTTTGAAGATTAACTGACATGTATATTTTGAATCTCATTTAAGGTAGTTCTGGACCTTTGCTACTGAGTGTCCATTTACTGTATATTTATTTTACTGTTTATCAGCGTTGTTTTGAAATTTTCTCAAAATAATATTTCACTTTGACTATCTTCCTGACCTGACAAAAGATTTTGTAATTTCATGCAAATTTTGATGTAAAATTGGACGTTTTTTGAGACATGCTAAGATTTTTATTGCCTTACCTGGTCAGTTTTGTTTCAAAATAGACAAATATAAGACTTTGTACTTTGTTCTTTCAAAGCTCTCTTTTTCTGTTGCTAATTACGTAGACAAATATAATCTAAATAGTCAAAAATGTAGTTAAATCAATAAACACCAACCACAATTTTATTTTTCTTTCCAAATATTTCATGGATATCTGAAGCAAAGCGAGGATGCTTTTTGTGACAAATTTACAAATTTGAAAACCTCTCCAAGCATTTCTGTGGTTATGTTTTTCATCACTGTTTCCATAACTTTTACTTAATTTTTCAGATCAGAGTCAGACAAGTCTCAATTTATTGAAGAAAGAGAAAGGAGAGATGCAAAGAGTCACTTTTCTAATCATAATATCAGTGTTGTCCGTGAGCTGTCTGGTGGTCAGTTGCTGTTAGATCTGTGTTTAGCATTGCCCAATCTTTCCCAAATCAGTGCACTTTATGGAGTTAATCTAACTGAACAGCAACAAGTTACTCTCAACAGTATATCTAAAATGACTGTCTCAGAGGCACCTAAAATGACTCTCCCTATGTAAGTTGTTTGATAATAACTGAAGCATCCTAGTACTTGATCAATTCGTACCTAAATAATAATATTGTAATTTTCTGGACTGATGAAATAGTTATTCTCATTTATCACCAACTTTTTTTTGATTCCAGTACGACAGAGTCAGATCCAGGAATCTGTGGGTGGGGACATAAAAATTTAGTGTACTTAGAAGATTAACACTACAGTCTATATAAAATGAAACCAGATAATGTGTGGGGGTTTGCTCCCAGTGAATTTCTTAAAAATGAGTAAATAGTCAAAAATGTATTTCCTACATTAGATATTTTGGACAAAAAATAAGCTAAAAATTGCATCCCGTTAAGGCACAATTAGACAGCATAATTTTCTCTGCAACTTGTTTCACAACAGCATTGCGACACAAGTTGCAAGAGTGTTTGTACATTGTAACAGAGACTCAGTCCTTTCAGAATTAAAGTAGAAATGAATTCTACTTTTTAGAGCAATTGGGCTGTAGGCTACATGCTGCAATGCTCCATGCAACTTGTGTCACCTCACGTTAAACTGAATTTTAATATTGTATTGACCCTAAATGTGTAATAAACAAATTATTGCATGTTAATAGCCTGATATCGTTTTTATTCTTTTGTTTTCCATCTCTTTTGCACCAGCTTGCGGACTAGCTTGTTTGTAATATGATATGGAAACTTGTGAATAAAAATTATATCCAGCTCTTAACATGGGATAGTCTCTATTAATCCTATGGCAGCTAAGTTAACTTTTTGCAAACGTTTTCCATATTTTTCTTGCTTTATAGTATCCAGGAGCTATCATCAGAGCTTGTTCTTATATGCAGTATAGTGTCCCTACCAATTCTAGAGCCCCTGACATTAAGGCGTATCAACAAGATTGTTCTTTTAGCCCTGTGTTGCATTGATACTGCCCTGAAATTAGCTACAGGAAATTTTGTCATGGGTGATGGCATAGCTGCAGGGAAACAGACAAAGTCTTTTAAAACTGCTTCAAAAACTGTGAAAATGGATGAAGAACTTTTTGAAAAATCAGTGGAAAGCATAGTAGACACAAGCGTAAGTATTTGTTTACTATCAGTTGTTATCAGTTGCTAACAGTTCTTCTAGTAACCTGATTAAAATAAAAATGACAGGGGTAGGAGTAACTGGTATCCAAAAAAAAACTTGATTACATTGTGTTAATCTACTTGTTATTCAATTTCTATAGTTGAATATCTATGACACTATTTGTCATGTGATTGGTGTTTCATCACGTACTGGTGGCCAAACACTACAAAATCTACACCTGATGACAGTGTATACCGTAGAAAAGAGTGTGAAGGCTGTATTAGAACTTGATGGAGCTGTTAAGAGCCCAACATTCAAGGAACTCGCAAGCTTTAAGATAAAAAGGTACTAGGTTAACAGTCAGAGTGAATTTGTATAAAATTGCAGTTTTACATGCTAATGTGGTCTAATAATAATGAATATGACCCCGTACGCCACACTTTCTATGAAGTAATCTATATATAAGTATTAGTAAAAACTATTCTTATTGTTCACAACATTATTTGGATGCTATAATCAATTATTTTCTTTTTAGTTTGCAAGGTAGTAATGCATATGTGGCTAGTATAGCTTCAAAAGGTATCATTCTGCTTGCTTCCCTTATGGAGGAATTGCAAGTTGAAGGCGAAGGAATGGAATCATCTGATGATGTCACCTGTGGACAAGATATCACTATCACAACCAACTGTTCTGCTCGTCATAGAGTTAAAAGGCTATTGCAAGATATTCCACTGATGCAGATGCTGTTGAAACAATTCTCTTCCTTGTATAAAAAGGTATAGCAGTTTTTGTGTACTAAGTTTCTGTGCATGGAGAATTTCCATTTCATCCAAAATTTTCTCTCTTAGGCATTCAGCATACAATCCTTTCAGAGCTTAGCTAAACCTAAAGCAAAGGCAGACAAGTCCAGGTCCCCAAACACCTCATCATCAGATGATGCAGACAGTGAATACATCTCTTATTCAGAGGATAGTAGTGAAGGTATGGACATGATGGAGATGACATTATAATTGCTCAGTGTAATAGAAGTTAATGCCAGCTGCTCATAGTATAGAGTCATCAGCTGGATTTATGTACCAATAATTATTACAAGATCATTACAAGAAAAAAACAGTGATAATGTTAAATCATTGAAGACAATTGTTCTTTTCACTTATTCATAACATGAGAAGAGGAATCATTATTTGGCCGATGGTTTGAGTCAACATTAGCCTGTCCAGAAATGGCTGAACAGCCCTGCAGTAAGAGCACAAAGACATCTAAAGATGAGAAACAACCTGAAGATGAGTCAAATCCTTCTACATGTAAAGGAGCTCACAAGGTATTCATTCCATCAAACCATCACTTTCACTCCTCCAGATTCAGCTTAATACATTTATAAATTGCTTATTTTTCTATTCATGACAAAATGTTTTTATTTTTACTATTAATTTAACAGTTTCTGTCACTGGCAACTAACACACTGCAGTTTGTAGTGAAACATCTTCTAATGAACTCCATTCCTGAAGTACGGGAATATGTCAGGCTGTCTTTTACAGAAGAACAAATGTCAGACTTTGCTGGAATCCTAAATGAACTTCAAACTGATACAAACAAGCTAAAGCATGTCCCAGGGTTTGATAATCTCTGTGCTGCCATAGATGAGACAATCCATTTGATGTTGGTTGAAGAACTACTGCCAGAAGAATATCAGGTGAATATTTATCATACTTTATCTACATTGGCTGAATTGTTTTGGTGATATCTCAATAATGGTTAATGTTATACTATATTAGTAGTTATGGGAAAAACCTTACTTAACAAGTGATCAAATAAATTGCAAAATACCAATGCTGTGTGTACCAGAAGTCTCTGTGGTGAATACAGCATTACTTGAATAAACTTTAATTTAAACTAATCAGCAACTCTTCTCTTTAAATGTGCTTTAAATCATAACTACAAAATGAAATCAAAAAACTATTTGAATTTCACACACAGGATTCCTTGCTTGTCTTCCTTGGATTGTCACCCAAGTGCAAGGACAGTTGGCCTTTGAGAATCCAGTCAACAAGTCTGGGAATCTTAGCAAGGGTTTTGTTAGCTAGACAACAAAAGGCATTCAAGATGAACAAAGGAAATATGGATATTCCAGAGTGCACTGGTATTTGGTTCAGGCTGATAGATACACTAGAAAAGGCTGCAGTAGCTGAACTTGCATTCCTGGAAAACCAAGGTAGCCCATTCATATTTGCTTTATTTTGTAAAACTAAAGTCATTATCACAGACATCCAGACATCCAAACAGAGTATCCCAAATTGACTACTCACTAGAGTATTCCAAATTACCCAGAGAAAGTACTTCAAACATTGTTCCAGGCCCAAAAAATCCTAAACAGAGTATTCTAGTCAAGGTACCACAAAATAAGTACCTTAATAGACAAAGCAAGGTCCCCAAAGTATTCCAAAATACCCGAGCACCTGAACTACAGTACCTCAAGCAAGGTACCAGAGAAAACAAAGGTACCAAGCAAAGTACAGTGCATGGTTAATATATACAGTGTAGCAATTTAACTTATGTTTTATTTCCAGATTTGAATGTTGAACACCTGCAGCTTCTGTTGTTTGTGTTCCACAATCTATCGTTATCTCAGCGTGAAAAGATAATGGTCTTGTGTGCAAAGGCATTGATTAGAGTGTCAAACTTCCCTGATCTAGCCAAAACTGTTCCGGTAGCATTATCAAGATTATTGCTTATACAAGATTATTTTCTGCACCATTTTTCTAATCCTCCAAAAGAACTCTTCACACAGGTAGATTTTTCTATTTATGTCCATATTATTTGTTTATTTGTTTGTTCTTAATTTAATTACAACCTTTTTAACATTAAATTTATGAAGGTGCAGAGAAACCTCTTTAGACCACACAATGCTATTGGCCCAGTCAATGAAGAGGACCCCTTAGCAGAGATAATGTACTTTATTTTCATGAGTCAAGAAGAACATAACTATCAGCATGCTTGTTTGAAGTACTACACTGCTAACGGCAAAACTGTAAAGGCTTGTGATGTGATTACTATGTTCCCAAGATTCTATGATATTAGACCAGCAGAAGGTTATCAAAATCTTGACAGTAAGGTAGGGTGATTACTAAATTATTAATTAATATTAGATTTGCCACAAGTTGGGTTATCACAGAAAATACATTCAATAATTTAAAATTTTCTTTATTTAAGTGTCTAGTCATTCTAGCCCTTTCACACTCTAATTAGGGGACACTTTTCACTCCCATGCACTATCACTACATTCAATGTTCTATGCACACAATGCTCAACTCACATGTTGATTTTTATGGAGGGAGGAAAGTAGAGAACCCATAGCATAGGAGAGAACAACACATCAAACAACTCAATTAACATATTGGTGTCCGTAGGGCTTGAACCAGTGACCCGGACCTTAAGACTCACACGGTGAAAGATGAAGCATTAGCAGCGTACACTGCCCATGCTACCAATGAACATTTTTTCTTATTAATTCTTTTTTTTCCTCAAGGCATGTGAAATACTGTTGCACATGGAAGATGAAGCAAGCAGTTACAATGAATACTACTCTGCAGTATTGACACTGCTGAAAGCAGGAAGAGAATGTGATAAGATGTTCCATTCTGGTGAGGTTGAAATGACACCATTAGATGCATCATTCACCAGGCATAGCTTTGGACTCTGCTGGAGGTTACTGGGATGTCTTCCTCCTTCTTTAAAGTACTTTAAAAGTTTGGCTGGAGAATTGGATTATTGCAATGAAAACGATGTTGTAAGTTTAATGTTTTTCAATTTTTTTAATTATTTATTTACTTATCTTCCTATTTAGTTCTGAATTTCCCTTGTATTTAATGCATTTTAAGAGTGTTTTTAACGGGTCCAGTGTCCTCACTGTTCAGTATTAGTCAAACTTTGGTCAGTTACTAAATTTTGTAGAACCCTATGCAATGAGCATTTGAAAGATTTCCATATTAAATCAAATGCTTGACTGGGGAATAATTTTATTACAACTGAAGGATCACTTTTTGTCTAGTGAATGTGCATAGTTGCAGAGTAAGAAGGTAAATATTGATAGAGTCATTACAAGCAATTAAAATGTGAGCATGCTTTTCCTTTTCCCTGGCTTTTTGCATGGGCTCTATAGAAGACCTAACTCTTTGATCAAATAGTGACAGGCCAGAATCAAGAATGAAGCTCAGAATTTAGTATTAAATACTCTTTTAACTCCTTTTTTCCTTTTTTCTTATTATTTCCTTTCCTAACCCTAAAACCTTTTCCTTTCAATCAGTTCCTTGGCTAATGGTTTTAAAAAATTCATCCTTCTGAATTTTAGCAGATTATTCTCTTGTTCTTTCTCTAACTTTCTGTTTTCTATGTCAGTGAAAAATGTTAAATTCTGTCATCATACTAGGATTTACAGATGTCAGTGATGTTGTGTAACCTAAGATGGTTAGCAAGATTTTGTTCAAAGATGGAGCCCAAATACTTGGACACATTTAAGGTATCTTAATGTTTATAAAATTCTTGCTGCAAGCTAAAGGACATTAAAAATTAATATGGTAGGGTTAGGGTTAGTCAGTCCAATTTGATTTGGTAAATTGTCCATGATGTACACTTCAAGCTTCTATGTGAATATGCAGAAACTGACAGTCTATGATGGATAAAGGTTTAAGTGGAAACCAAAACGTTCTAAAAAAATACTATTATATTTAAACAATCTCAAACAGTCAATTTATTACAGGACTTCCTTAAAATCTCAACAAAATTACAAAGGACTAAACAAAGTAGAAATTGAAAGGAAAATAACCCAATCTATGAAAAAGTGTAACTGTATCCATGAGTTTTGCAAAGGGCAGTTTGATCAATACTGTAGATGTACCAAATCAGGAGGAAAAGAGCAAGAGTGATATGGCTTAATTTTAACTTGAGTTAATCTAAATTGTTAACAGGGTTGGCTACTACAACAAGGCATGACAATGTATGAAACTCAATATCTACTTGACAAAGTGGCCAAAAATGATTCAACTCTGCATTCAAGCATCATCACTGCTAAAAACTACTTAGAAAAGGTGACATTATTTTACTGTCTAGTCCACTGATCACATCTGATAATTTTTTCCTATCCATCTCTTTTCCTTGTAGCCAAGTACGTGGTTCTTGAAATAAAAATTCTTATTTCTTCAGTCAAAACGAGTTTTTGTCAGGTCAAAGGTTATTGTGTAATTTAAGATGGAGAGTATAGTAAAGAGTATATACAAAACTGCATAAACTGGTTAAAAGATATACAAAAGTGGTACATTTTTATTTAGAAAAAAAAACACTATTTAAAAGGGGTGCACTTTTGAATAAATTCGATAAGAGAAAAAATAATTGTTTGCAAGTTCTAAAAATAAAATACACCTAAAATGTTTCAAAGTACCCCCTCCTACCAAATAGCAGTACATAATAAATATTAGGTGTTAAATAAGCTCCAGCATATATACCAGCACATTAGGCAACCCAATGCATGCTCCAAGAGCGTCTTGTTTTTATTACTTTGACATAATCATATATTTATGTTTCACAGGTTTCAGAGTCATATGATTCAGCTGAGATCTCCAGCATCTCTCAACTCCCAAGTATCTTCTGTATTACTCTCCTCGATGTCGTTGTTGCTAAAACACACATAGCACTGAGCAAAATCTTTGGTAACACTGAGGAAGACCCAGACTTGACTCAGATCATGCAAGTTGCTAAGGACCTGGTGCCTACATTAATCAAACTTGTACCCATTTACCAGAAATTTGCCAGGTTAATATATATTAACAACTCTCACTTTAATAACTATGTTTATTCATATTTCCTGTTACCTTTGGTAATAACCACTGTTATAAATTTATTGATCAGGTTCTATGTACTGTCACATGCTGCTAATGAACAGAAGAAAAGCGGCACTTTACCAGATGAGAAAAAGAGTGTTCTGTCAGATGATGCTCTTGCAGCATACTCCAATGTTATCCAAATAGGCTGCATGAGATTACCCAAACAGTCCTCTCTATCAATGGCTGTCGTAGCAGGTATGACTGGAACTTCTAAACTTGTAAAACTGTTTTTGGGGGTTCTTTCAGACTTTGCCAGCAGGTCTACTAGAAATGTCAGGAGGTTGTCAGGATGGTGCAAAACACTATTAGCCTTAGATTGTTTAAATAATGGTTTTTTTACTAGGTTGCCTGTGGCAAATCAGTCTAAAAATGCCTTCAGTTTTTTCCTCCTAGACAAAACGGAAAAACTGTGCAATAATACCCAGGGGTCTCTATGGCATTACTCAAGAGCCTTTGCAGGCATATGATATAGGGATCCTGTGTATAATCTGATATTAATCAATCAATGTCACCACTTTACCAATGTGATTGATTTGGGGTGGGGCTATGTATCAAGTGATGGAAATGAATGCCTATGCAATCAATGACATACGTTTCGTTAGCTGCTGAAATTTGATTCCAAGGGAAAAATTAGTTTTGCATATTAGAACTTTTTAAATCAGCTGGTAAAGCAAAATTTATAAGATTTTCAATGTTATGAAAGGATTTGCTTGTTATTTATCTTAATTTTAATTCAGCTACGTACTGGAAGAAGTATTGTCAAACAGTATTCTATGCTTGATATTATATATTATTAAAAAATCTCATAATCCAGCTATTGTTATAGGGAACAATAGCACATAACTAAAACATGTGCTTGCTTCTGGTTTGACTTAAGTCGCAATTTACCACTTTCGCACCAGCATCCACGTAGTATAAATAATACAATTATTGTATTGGATTGTGTTGGTTTTCAGATTTCGGTACAAATGTACTGACTTTTAAACAAACATTCACTTTATTTGTTTAGTTAGCTCCCTAAATCCAATCAAAATATTATTTTTCTATTTTGATTGAAGCTTTTCTTACTACTATTTAGAGAAACAGACAAACAATTGAAGTAAATAATGTTCAAAAGCCAGTACATTCAAATTTTTTGGTGACCTTAACACAATCCAATGCAATTTACACCATGTGATGGCTAGTGAGAAAATGGAGCAGATCTTGTTTCTGCCCTTGCGTTCATTCTAGAATTTCCAGCCAACTGAAGTTTAATAGTGCTGAATCAAAAATGTTTAAATTTTATGTTCAGAAGGTTTTGAAAGAAATTGCTGGAGTCAATTTAGAGAAAATAGAATCTTTCTCAGGTTGCCCAGTTTATGCTCTAAGAGCATCTTGTTTGTTTGTTTCTCATTTATTTTTAAAATGACAACTAACTGCATCATCATTTTTTCTTTTCTATTTTGTTTGCAGGGTTGCCTACAATTATACAAAATGCACTTGAAAAATGGAATAGCACCCTTCTTACACATTTTCCATCCACTTCCTCTTGGAGTAACAATGCTGGTGATGAAGGGAACTCAGTTTCCATAGAATCATTCCTTGATTCTCTTGTGTCTGCCCAGATGTCATCCATGGCTGCCAGCAATCCCTTTGAAATGGCACCAGGCTTGAAACATTCTTTACAGTCACTTGTACAGCTCATTGCTGACCTTGTCATGTAAGTATTATTACTTTCAATTTTTATAGTAATTTTAAGTATGTCAAACTCTTAGTTGTGTACCATGGGAGCTACACACATTGTGTCCAATAGAGCTCACAAGCAATGATGAACATGTTTTTAGCTTCCCTTCAGTTGAGTTATAGTAAGTAGTAGTTATGTAAGTCTAGTTGGCAGGGACTAAAAACCCTAATATCAAGAAGATGTAAGGGTGATAAAATACTTGCGTACTATCTATATTAATAGTCAGTCTTTGTTTGCTGTCTCTAGGTGGTGTCCAAAGGAACAAGGATCAATACACAATCTGTATGGCAAAGAGTTGACTGGGAACCTCTGTCCATTATTGTTGGATGCTACAACTGAGTACCTGAATGAAACAGCTACAGGAATTCTGGAAAGGATTGTAGGACCTGCTGATGGGGAGCAATTTGCCACTAACATCCAGTTTTATGTCTTGTTAAATTGTCAGAAGCTGCTAACAGAACAGTCTTTGGTAGAAAAAGAAAAGTAAGTAGTCAACCGAAAACATATGTTAAATAAAATTCAGATATCATTCTTCTTGCTATATTTTTCTATAGTCATGGGCTAATAAATGTTCCTTTGGGAATTCAAACTCTAGATCTGTTATTGGTGAGGAAGTTATGCTGGATTGTTTGAAGTACATAGAATCTTTAATGGATAGGCAGTCTGGCCGCAGTCTTTTGGAGAGTTTCTACACAGATGGGAGAGAACTCATCAAAATAATCTTATTATCATCAAAGTGTACAGTCTCCTTGACCTATGTTAACAAGACACTCAAACTTGCTGTTAGGATATTACAGCTTGGTAAGACATATCTATTTTATAGACAAGCTAAACCTTTTTACTGACATTAAGCTTCTTATCTCACTATTGGCCGATCTTTGTTTAAGTTTTTTCCTCATTAGCATAAAAAATTCAAGCTACAAGCAAACCAACTCCAGAAATCGAAAGAGAATATCTTATTTAGCAACTACCTAATATTTGAGAGTAATATGCTCAATAATTTGGGAGTAAATTTTTTTGAAAACACTATAAATTACAAAGAAATGTATGGTTGTGTAGCAAGTCTTGCCACACGACCATACATTTCTTTGTAAATCATACCGCTTTCAATGTGTATTATATTTGAATATAGACATGTAAAAATGCACAGTAGGGCAAAGTCAGTCGACCTAGATTAACAACATGCCAAAGCCATGATGCATAAAATGTGCACAGGAAGGCAATATAATAGCATAATTGTTTGTTTTCCCATGCTCCCCTTTGATCTTAGCTTTGATGATATATCCTTTTTTTGAACCCGACAACGTTTTTTCAATTAGGTGTATATAGATCTAAAAGTTACAGAAAATCCTAGTTATAAGCAAAAATAAATTGTGTGAGGTTGCTGAAATAGTTTAAACTTTCACATCAGCAGCCACTTTGCTCTATGGTGTTTCCAATGCTCTAACTTGGTCCTGTTTTTTATTATCATTGATGTGTTTAGCAGAAAAACATCCCTCAGATTCAACCATCAAATCTCTTGCAAGGTGTTTCTCAGAATTTCAAACAGTTGGTCCTCAAGAGCTTGAAGAGTGGCTAAAGAGAATTGTGATTGGAATTGAAGAAGATTGTGAAAACACTGGCAAAATGGCTGACAACAGACTGTTGTTGCAAGCCTTTGCTTCTCATCTTGTCAAAGAAGTAAGGTAAGAAAATCTGCAGAGAATGCAGATATTAATAGTGTGTCAAAAATGGTAAATGATAAAATTTAAGCCATTTGTCAATTAAAAATGAAGAATTCAGTAGGAAAAGTTAGCTCATCTATGTTGCATTGATGCTAAATTTACAGATTAAGTAGTACATATTATTAAATCGACCTTGATCTCCTGCACATTATTTTTACATAAATTACTGAACAAGACTGGTTGATTCTCTGTTCTTCTAGTTTTGTGAGTGAAGCAACTTGTACCAGCATTCTTGAAGCTTTGGTACCTATTGGGGATACACTACTCTCTATGACTGGTTCTGAAGCAGCATGCATTGGTGCTAAGCTAAGTGATGTTATTCATACAGCTTCAATATTGGCTAGTGCAGACCAGGGAAAAGGCCATTCTCTACTATGTAAGGCAGCTATTGGTTGGCTTCAAACCTGGTATGTATAGTGCATGTTATTAACCTAATATTGTTGATCAAATAAATATGTTTTACAAAAATAAGGGACTGATCATTATATACATGGGGGGCTGGTGCAAATAGAGAGTGGGTCAACGATTTTTATGCAGGGAGAAGAGGGGGGTCATATAAGGACTCGTCAAAATATCAGTAGAGCTGTAGCCACTATTTCTTATCGATTTTGTCACCAAAAAACTAAGTAAACGACTAAATAAACAAATAAATACCGCACATGTCACTGAACAATATAAATTACAACCAACAACAGCACAATGAAAAGAAAGGGCATTTGACAGGACGTGGTGACAGGACAGAGTCTGGACAACCGCTCCCTTACAGTAAAAGGAATAAAAGAATACAACACAAATAAAGCAAGAAATAAGAACATAATAGGAAAGAGGAATGAAAACTTCTAAAATTGATAATTTACACACAAAAAGTAGAGTCAAAAATGCAAGCAACTAGTCATTTACAGCGGAGGGTAGGACGGAAATTTGTGCATAGTGTAATGTCAGCATGAAACTTATTCTTAAGCGATTATAGAATAGCACAGCTTTTAAAGTACTTTGGTATGTTGTTTCATAAGTCTACTGCACTAGGGGAAAAAGAAAACCTAAAGTAATTTTTCCTAAAAGTGAAGGTCTTGCAGTAGTTATTTGGATCCAAATTGTGATTAGCATAGCAGCTGGTGGAAAGAATAAATTACTTATTAGTCTAAGAGTCAATGTGCATAAGGCCAGATTTCAACTTCAAAAATAAAGTGATTTCCTTCAGTTGGACATTTTTGATAAATTCCTGGTGCTTTGCGGCATACAGAGACCATAAACAAGAACAATACTCAAGGTTAGGTCAAGGTTATGTACAATATAAAAGTTTTCTAGTATAATTGATATATTCAGTAATGTCCTGGCAGACTCTCTTTACAGGGTTCGTACAGTCTTCAAAAGTTCTTGATTTTTGGGATTGGTCTTGAAAAGTCCTTGAATGTTTAGAAAAAGTCCTTTAAAGGATCAATTAATTCCTTGAATAAAACTGAATGAATGTGCAACTTACAGTTTTAAAAAAAACATTGATAAAATAATACTGAAAAGATTTGATAAAAACATTGTTATGTATTTCTATTTTGGGCTGCGAAGAGGGCATAAGTAAAGTCATTAGCGACATAGTCAGGTAAGTCATTTGCATACACAAGACACTGCAGCTGTCCCAAAATTGAACCTTGAGGGACGCCCGAGGAGACAGGAAGCCGGCTATAATAGGCACCCTCTAGAACTACAAATAACTCCTGAAGCAATCTAGCAGGGGCCCCAAGATACCATAGAGCATCAAACCCCCCCCCCCCCCACAAATAATGGCCAGTCCTTAAATGAATGAAATTTACATTCTGTATTTGTATTGTTTAGCAAATCACATCTTCATAATGAAGAGATGGATGTCAAAGCTGAAGGCACTAAAGAGAGTAGTGCCATGGAAGTAGCTGCACCTCTGTTATCGTACCTGGCTGAAATGGTTCTTGCCCTGAAATACGTCCTAGAACAAGACACGCCAACATCTCCTACCTTAACCACACAGCAGGGCAGTAGTGATTTGGTTGTACAAGACCTGGAGACTGAATGGATGGATGATATAGCTGCCGAGGAAGAGGAATCTGGAGGAGAAGAATCTGTAAGAAACATGTCATGACAGCAGCTGAAAGGACAAAAAAGTGACAGCCTTTGTTTAAAATTGATTTATAATTTTGTCTTGTAGGATGAAGATTCTTTATGCAATAAGCTATGTACGTTCACCATCACTCAAAAAGACTTCATGAATCAACACTGGTACCATTGCCATACTTGTAAAATGAATGRTGGAGTAGGTGTCTGCACAATATGTGCTAAGGTTTGCCATAAAGATCATGATATTTCTTATGCCAAATATGGATCATTTTTCTGTGACTGTGGTGCAAAGGAGGATGCAAGCTGTCAGGTTTGTTAGAAATCCTCATTTCATTTTTCTCTTGGGATCATTGTTATTGTTAGTGTTAGTGGTGTTATTATCGAGTTATAGTCACATAATTTACCATATTTTGTTCAGCTGCTGCTTTTGATTTGCTGCAGTCGTTGTTGTCATCATTACTTCTCAATCATAACAATAATAACACTTTCATTTTTGATTAACAAGTGTGTACTGTGCTTTACTTTCTAGTCTTTAGTAAAACGCACCCCAAGTTCTTCAAAAGAAGGTGGTTCATCAACTGCAGCAGCAGCATTTGCAAATGGACAAGACTTAGATGAATGTGATGAAGACGAAAATGTTGGGAGATCAAAGAATAATTTAACATCATCTCAGCACATCTCTGCTAATGTCAGTGGAGTTGGAACAGATTTGGCTTCAGGTTCTTTAGATGAATGTGTGCAAGATGATGCATCAACTCCTTCTAAAGCCATCCAGACCTTGGCTAAGCAAATTGAGGTAACTGTTCTAAAGTAGACATATTCACAGATTGAATCTTCAAAAATTGCTTTTTTATGCTTTGTTCTGAATGCCTTTGTATTGAATGGACATTCTTCAGAAACATACAGATGTTCTTGTGAAGCAGCTACAGGATTGTTCGCTTAATACCACAATTATTCGGCTACTACAGACATTAATTGGTCCGGTTATAGAGAACTCAGGACCATCCAGTCAGGCAACAGGAGCTGCTCAACTCATTTATAATGCCATGGAAGATCTTCATTCACTTGATAAAACTGTAGAGACCACAGAACAATTGATGGTAGGTTATCATTGATTTAGGTTGTCTTGCCCTGGTTTCTTCTTTCATGCCACTGATGAGACTTGGTCTTACTAAGCCATAATAATAATAAGTGAGTTCTGTTTAAACTATGTAACTGGTTCATGCTTTGTTCATGCAGAATGTTTCTTTTACTTTATACAAGGTCCCAACTCTTGGGTCTCAAGAAGGTGCCTTTGAGAATGTTCGTATTACATTTAGTGGTGAGCAAGGTCAAGCTATACGACAGCTTATTGGAGCACATGTTCTCAGGCGTGTTGCTATGTGTTGTTTAGCTTCTCCCAAAGGAAAGAGGCAACATCTTGCTGTAAGCCATGAAAAGGGCAAGGTAAGCTGTAGTAGACAATAGTTTGTCATTTCTCTTGCTGCAGGTTAGCTCATTCCTTTGTTATTGTTCATGTTCAGATTACAGTTCTCCAGCTGTCAGCACTTTTAAAACAAGCAGATTCAAGCAAGCGAAAGCTGACCCTAACACGTCTAGCTACTGCCCAGGTCCCTTTCACAGTACTTTCCATCACAGGCAACCCATGTAATGAAGATTTCTTGGCTGTTTGTGGACTTAAGGACTGCCATGTTTTAACTTTTAGCTCATCAGGCTCTGTGGTAGACCACCTTGCATTACACCCTCAGCTGGAGACAGGCAACTTCATCATTAAGGCTGTGTGGTTACCAGGTTCACAGACCGAGCTGGCAGTAGTGACTGCTGATTTCATCAAGGTTGGTGATCACTACATAATATCTGGGTACTCAACAAATACAGAGTCACTTTATGTCTCTTTTACATATTTCAAACCCATTTTTTATTTGGATATCTCTTTCCCTTTTCTATTTTGGCAGATCTATGATCTTTCCAAAGATGCCCTGAGCCCATTGTTCTACTTTGTTCTCCCAAGCGGTAAAGTCCGTGATGTCAGTTTTGTCTTTCATGAACATGAACACAACATGGTCCTGATGTCATCTACAGGCCATATTTACCAGCAGCCAATGGATGATGACAGTAGTGCTACAGGAGGTCCATTTTACCTAACTAATATCCTACCAGTACAACACTCAGATCTGGAAGACACTAATGGACAAGTGGCTGGTGGTGGGGTGTCTGTGTACTTTTCACACACATTGCAAATCATATTGTTTAGTTATACACAAGGTATAAAAATCTCTTTTCTTACCATATTGGTTAACAAAAGATTATCCTTTCCAGTCATGATTCTTTCTTGTTTGGTATTTTAATTGGAGGAATGATGATAAATTGTGCTATGTTTATTATTCATTTCAAAGGATGAATTCATCATATGCTGTCACTCCCTGTGTCTTGAATGTTAGCTGCCTTAGAGTAGAGTAAATATTCTTTATAATTCTCATTTCCTATTGTGCCTATAGGTAAAACCTTTATGGCACCATGGACTCCTGGACAAAAAGAAATCCAGAAACTGTTCCCAATAACTTTTAAGAATAGCAACGGAGGTAATAAAAATGCCCATGCTGCACTCTACCAGTGGAATGAGGTACCTCAGCATCCTGGTCTTGTTTGCTGCATGACCCACACTAGTGGTATACCTGTGGTGCTCATGATCAAACCTGGACAGGTCTTGGTAAGTATGTGGAAATCATGATTTCAAAGTTATTACTAACTGCCCATAGTGGTACCAAATCAAGTCTACAGTAAATACTTCCATCTCTTTGCATTTTCTCAGATTCAAGAGATTAAAGCAGCTTCATCTAAATCAAAAACACAAGACATGGTAGCTATCCGTCACTCAGTGAACAGTTCTGATCAACAGAGAACCACCATGATACTACTGTGTGAGGATGGAAGCCTTCGTATCTATATGGCTAGTGCTGAACATACAGGATACTGGATGACACCATCTTTCCAGCCAGCAAGGTAATGTGGGAATATGACCACAAAACTTAATTTTTTTATCTAATAAGGAAATCCTCCAGTTTTTAATAAAGATTTCACACTTCCAAACTATATTTTAATATATTCTGATTATATACGTCAATATATTGTCAATTATCCCTTTGTTTTTGTAAATATCTCATTAAGGTCTTTTTCAAACTCGCTTATTACACCTTTTGCGGTATATTAACCGCAAAGGAATATTCATTGCAGCGAAGAAGCATTGTCAATAGAGCGAACAGGCATACAATAAGGCGAACTGAGTCTCAAGAGTGCGATGGAACTTTCATTAAGAAATTTAGCTTTGAATTTGACAATCATGAATATGTTTGCGTGGATTCATTAACGTTTTTGAACTTTCATTAGCGTTTTGGTGCAGACAATAAACCACAACACACATTCAATACAGTGTTTTGGACATTTATTTACACAATACAATATAAGTATATTGTGCTTTTACGATTGTAGATTTTCAAAGACAAAAAAGTGAACTTATCCTTGAATGTCTTCTCTATTTAAACATCTTGGACGATATGTTTGCATGTGGTTGTACCATTGTATGCATTTCTGTGGATCTTCATAGGCCCTCACAAGACGCTATCTGACTTCATTTGGAATTTGGCTTCTTTGTTGAGTCAATGCAATATCCAAAAAGAGGGATTAAAAAACTCAGAACTGATTTGATATTTATACCTAACGGCGCTTTGCTTGTACGAAGTCATATTCACGGCTTGTAAAAAAATGGAAAGACAGTTAAAATCCTACAATTCCTAGTGGAAAATATACTTATATCGTATTAATTAAGGACTTAAAACTGGAAACTGAGCCAGCAGGCTTGATATCATGAGGCAGAGATTTCCATAAATAAGGAGCAGCATAATAAAATGCTCTATATCCATAAGATCGTAAATTATAATTAGTCATGACTACATTATTACTTGATGACAATCTAAGAGTACGTCTAGGTTTATAGATGAAAAGGTAAATTATACACCGTGAAAAGATGAAAAAACTTACTGACGTTTCAGATGCTAGTCCTTCGTCGGAGTAAAAGAGCTTTAGAGCTCCTTCTTTTACTCCGACGAAGGACTAGCGTCCAAAACGTCAGTAAGTTTTTTCATCTTTTCACGGTGTATAATTTACCTTTTCATCATTACTGTTTCATTAGAAACACCGACGCAGCTCACACTAGTTTTTAGCTAGTTATATCTTTAGGTTTATAGATATTGACTAGACCAGATAATATATCCTGGAGCCTGTCCATTAAGGGCCTTATATATGTTAATAGTAATATCGTATTCTATATATCTTATTTTCCTTCTAAAAATCAAATAAGACTGGACTCAGTTAAGTTATTAGATTCAAACTTAAAAACACCCATTTCTGCCTCTTTTTTTTTTTTTTCTTTTTTTGTCATTTTACCAACTTTATAATTTTAATTTTGTCCTACAGACCTCTGGCAATTCTGCATCCGGCAAAAAAGAAAAAACTTTGCAAGACCAGAACTAAATCTACTTCTGTATCATTCCCTATTGATTTTTTTGAGCACTGTCAAGTTCTGAATGATTTAGAGTTTGGTGGTCCAGACATTTTGCATGTATACAATGCACAGCAGGCAAAACACAGGCTAATGACAGCTGGCATGTACCTAGCAAGCACTAAGGTAGGTGCTGGAAGGCTAGATAATTAACACTTGGTGTTATTTTGGTAATACTAATTTTTGTCCTCCATTGTAGTTATAATGTAATAATTTTGACTTAATCTAATATTATTGATATCTTTTCCTCACAGCCCAATGGCTTTACAATAGAAGTAGCTAATACCAACCCAGGATTAGTGATGGTGGGTGTGCGTGTGCTGGTTGGCTGTCAATCACTAGAGAAAGTCCCATCTTATATTGAGATCTTTGGTCGTGTTATCCCATTATCTCTAACAAGGAATCGATGGTTTGACCTGCCTTTTACTAGAGAAGAGTCACTCTCAGCGGACAAGAAATTTACAATCTTCTGTAAGTAAAATTATGAGAGCTGCTGATTGGTTAAAACAAGTTTCAATTTAGGTGCTTTTTGGTTGAGAGCGGTTTTAATTCAGCTGTTAATTGGTTAAGACAAGTTTCAAATTCATCTGCTGATTGGTTGAGGGGAATTTTGTTTCTACTACTAAAATTATCATGATCATCAATTTTTTGTGGTGTCATGATTTGCATGCATTATAAGGCCTTAACATTTCCTATCCGATCTAGTTTGTCCAGTTTTAAACAATTCCAGTTAGTTACATTAAACCCAGATTTCTTTCTCTTCATTTCCATTTTCCTTTTCTAGGTTGTTTTTGGTTTCCTCAAAAAATTCAGCTGATGAATTGGTTTAGTATCAATTTGGTGACTCAGGCACGTAAGAAATACTTCATTCATGTAATTCTTCTTACCTCTTTTAGTTGGCAAATCTTCAGATCCATCAGGGGTATCAATGGTTGACTCTATCAAAGTGTACGCCAAAACTAAAGAAGTATTTGGATGGCCTGACGACCCCCAGGAAGAGTTTGCTTCTAGTGGTGGATCAGGAATGGCTGGTCCAGCAAGTGTTGTACAGGAAAAGGAGATGATAACATGTATATCACCTGCTAGCCCATTTGATAAGTACGTTACACTAAATAGGATAAAATGACACTACTGACCATAGCTAATGTAGCAGAATGGTCGGGAAACCTATTGTTCTAGGTTTTTGTTCAACTTTATCCATTTTTTTTCAAATATGATTTTGACCAAGCCCAGAGAAGGAAAAGTTTCTCTGTTTGTGCACAGTATTAGGGAATATAAAAGTTTTCCCCCCTAAAAATCATTCTAAAATAGTAATTATTTGTTATTTATCATCTAGTAACTTAACTGTATCTGCACAGAAATTTTTATCTGCATGGTTTGTGGTCATCGAATGAAGGATTTCAAAATGTTCAATACACGAAAATAATGAGGAAATCAGTATTTTTAGCCATACTTGCTTTGGTTCATTCTGCACTGTCTGTATCACATGATTGTAGGGTTCAACCTCAAAAGCAAAAGCATAGCTGCTTTGTTCTATGGAGTTTTTCAAACCATTCTGCTTCATTAACTATGTACTGACAGTACAGTGATGGTGCAGGAATGAAATTACTATAGAATTAGAATACTAGCACTCACTCGGCAATGTCACAACTCTATTACTTAGAGACAAATCCTCTATGTGTTGGACAGCCACATATTGTGGTAGAAATAGTGTAGTGATGGTTTACTCGAAAGTTTATATTACTTAAACCATGACACTGCACACTCACTGCAGTAGTAACTGTTTATATGATTTTTTATATGATATATCTTTTTATAAAATCACAATTATACAAGGGCCGCGAAGCGGCCTGAAAGTATAATTGAAATTATATTAACAAACGAAGTGAGAAATATATGAGAAAACAATAGGTAGAATCCTGCCATTTGTGCTTCGGACCACATTTTAACGCACTCCACTCCCCTAGAGTTTAAATATTGATGACGTAATCCCAGAATCCCGTGCTGCACTAAGTGCGAGGTCACGTTGTACTTTTCATCTTTTTAACGCCTGTGTGAAGAGACTCCACGATGAGAAATATATGATGGGAATGACTAGTCATGTGTCAATATTTGACAATTACGAGGGCGGGAGGGTATCTCATATATTTCTCACTTCGTTTGTTAATATAATTTCAATTATACTTTCAGGCCGCTTCGCGGCCCTTGTA
>NW_022258074.1:47745-59370 GCF_009602425.1 Actinia tenebrosa | reverse complement strand
TAATATAATTATACAGGGAGCCCAAATTATGATTTTGGTGAATTTTCAAAAAGATCTGTAAATTCTGTAAAAGAAAAATTATGGGATGGCCCTACCCTCAAAAATGTTTGTTAGGGTAAGCACTAACTTTGTACCAAGTTTCATGCTTTTATCACAAAACGCACAATCTTCGCACGTATCTGCTGGACTATTAATGTTGTTGAATAGCATTTTTTTTAATCATTCATATTGAAATCCAATTATTATATAATGAATTTAAATATCAATTTGAATTAAAGCTGTATTGCTTTAATTACATAGTTATAATTTAACATTGAAAGACTAAAGCTCCCCAAAAGTCTATTAGGTTTTTTAAAATGATTTTTTTTGCAAAAAAGTGCAACTATGACTTTATAATAATAAATTACTTTCTCATTAAAACAGATGAAACAAATGCTGCATTGTTGACAAGCACCATAAATGCCCAATTAGAAGACCGTAAGTGATTTACAGTTAAATTAGAATATCAAATTGTAATTATTGTAGTAGTAATTGTATAGAATATATGGCATGCAAACATTCAATGGCATGCAAACTATAATATACAGACTCTAGTCCTTTGTCGGAGTAAAAGTATGAAGGAATAGCATGTACAATTTACCCTTTTTCATTAGAAACATCAACGCAGCTCACACTAGTTTATTTAGCTAGTTATCTCTTCTATATGATATTATAATATTTTGGGATAGTTGAATTTATAATTTTTCTTTATTTCTTCCAAATAGATAAATCAAGAGATAAGGACAACTCGACATGTAAAAAATGTGAAATGATGTCGCCACCTAATCCAAAGAAGAAGAATGCAAAGAAATGGCATTGCGTTTTGTGCCAGTCAGAATGTGAAAGGTGGTTCCACCTGTAAGTATCAGTGTCTAATTATACACTAATTTATCACTTGGGAATTGTTCCCCAGGGGGGCAGTTAATTGCTGGGAGGGGGTTGATTGATAATAATGCATGTCTTTATGCAGGCTACATTTCCATTCTTTATGCAGGCTACATTTCCATGAAAATCAATAATATTTAAAATAAAATAAATTAAATAACAAAATAATGATAAGAAATAATTTTTTATTTTGCAGAGATTGGGTTGGGTTGTCAAAATAAAACAGGCAAAAATGAAATATGGAGCTGTGATAACTGCAAAGCCAAGTAACTCCCACAGGAAAAACATTCTAATAAACATAATGATGATCCATCTCCAATATTTTTAAATTGAATACCAACACTGCAATATTTTGCACAAATTTCAAACTACCAAAATAGTATTGTTACTATTTAGTATTAATGATGTTTTAATTTTGTAGATAACACATGGGTCAAATGTTAATTTAAAAAAGACATGTTTAGCAGAGAAGTCATACATCTTTGTTATTCATTGAATCCAAAAATGGCTAATGGAAAGTAGTACAGATAGCGATGGTGAATACACTGATGACAATTATAAATTATCTGTACTGTCCATAGCCATTTTTAGATTCAATGAGAAAAATGATTAAGAAGAAGAACAATCAAAACCATAGGATTTATGTACATATTTTAGATTTATCAATTCTATAAAGGTTGTACTAGCAATGTATTCATTCATAATTTTTATCAAAACCTGTGAGCCCTTAAATAAAGTCTATGAATTAATTAGAAGCTCTTTGAAGGGGAAACAACCACTACCCTCGCTACCCATGCTACTCTCGCTACCCTTGCTACTCTCTCTACCCTTGCTACTCTCGCTACCCTTGCTACTCTCGCTACCCTTGCTACTCTCGCTACCCTTGCTACATATCTCACCCTCCCCCCACCATCCCCAGTGCACCCTCTCATCACCCCCTTTCCACTCCATTGTCACCATCTCGCTAACCTCCATGCTTCCAAATGAAGACAATTAATAGAAGGTGCCTCTTGCTTTCTTCTTTTTTATGAAATATAATGATGCAAATTAATTTTACCTATAGTTAGTGATTTAAAAATATTTTTAACACTTAAAAATGAAACAACCAATCACAGACGAGGTTCTGAGCAGTGCTACATGACTCCAACTTTTTAAACTTTTTAAACTATACTCTTTCACATTACCTATGTACACAGCATATAGGACTTGTTATATGTTTTAGTTATATAGGTGGATTGAAAGTGCATATAGGTGGATCGAAAAGACCTGGATGGAAAAGACTTTGGTTCGAAAAGACCGGTTACCAATAGAGTTTTGGATAAATTTTTACTAAAAACGAAAATCAATCTCGTGCATTCTCATCCCCAATTTAAAAAGAAAATTTCAACAGAGCCTTTATAAAATGTTCTTATCAAGGTCGTCAAATCTTAAATTATGACTTTTAGGCAATAAAATGCTTCATAAATTCTTGTTATCTTATGTAAGAAAGACCTTTTGTGGCTGAGCGCGAACTTTATATTCTAGTTTGAATAAGGAACACATGCGAGCTGTTTTCACGATTATAAGTCGTTGTACTAACTATCGTAGTCCTGAGCTTCTAGCTGTTGTGTATAGTGACTGAAAAAGTATAAAATAAAGTTGCAGAATGGACTAAAAGAAACCTTTAAACTTTACGGATTCAGAGTGATGCGAAGGTGCGAACCTTTTTCACTTCACTTGTTCATAAAAAATCTCGATAAACGAAAATTTTAGAGCAAATATTTTATGGACTTTTGTACCTCATAAAATTTTTGATTCATATTTGATACTCATATTTTGTAAATCAAGGTCAAATAAAGTAAATTTGAGGTTTGAAAACGCTTGACTACCGTTTGTTTGTTCTCAATGATCGTTTCAGCGGTTTCCGACTGCTTCAAAATTGTCGTTTCAGCTGTTCAAAAAAAGTCCTATTTCCACACAAAATAACGATGTTTGAACGTTTAACTACACAATTATTGAATCTATGATACTGAAATACTATTCCTCGAACACTGAAGCCAGTAAATACTTGATAATTTTATCTCAAAGGACACAAAACGACTTCAACTAAAGTGAGTTCGTTCACGCCAACGGCCATCTTACCCGAGTCACACTGTCTTCGTTCAATAAATCCATCTTTCACGTTCCTCTAGTCCAAAAGATTACCAAAATACTCTCTTCTAGTCTTCATTGTAGTCTTCTCTTTCCAAAATCAATCATAAACAATAGTTTACGACAAGAAAACAGAGAATATTCAAGGTATTTCTCACCCGTTCACACGTGCGAAAAAACCACACGAAGAAAGCTACCACACGCGTCTTGACACAGGCAACCCAATACGCTTAAATATTTGTATAAAAGAGGCATGGGTACTAATGGAATCGCTATGGCAAAAAGTGTGTTTTTGTTTCGGCCCTCAGGCCGAAACAGTCACTACATTCGGTTTGCCGGCCCATAATAGTCTTCATGCGTGTCATTTAGCTGTCAGAGTTTTGGACCTAATCCAAACACATGCAATGGGAAAATGTAAAACATTTCACCATGCGGAGTATTTGGAAGAGTTGCGGTGAATCTTCTCTGAGGTAGTTGTGTAGACTATATTATGCCCTTTCGCATGACGCCATTTTTTGGAAAAAAATATATTATTGATTAACCTTACAACAATACGTATTTTATTCCTAAGTCAGTATCTAGGTCCAAGTCGCCAAGTAGGTAAGTTATTGAAAAGTTATCCAAAAGCTTTTGTGATTGTGCGGCAAATTAGGGCAATTTGCCAGTCTCAGCTGCCTGTGAGCATAAGTTGAGGAAACTGGTGAGTTTATTTATGTAACTAACAGTTGATGCATATATATTTTGTGAAGCAGGCTTCCGATATGTTGTAGCTTCGTGCGCATCTGAGGACATGTTTTTGGTATCAGATATTATTTAAACTAGGTCCTATAAACAAACAGTGCGTACTTTACAACTTTAAAGATAGAAGTCTGAAATCATCAGTTTTCATTTATTAATACTCTGATTTATAGTATTGATTTCTTGGATTCGGTAATATTTTTGAAGCACCAAAAGATGTAAATTTTTGAAGCACCAAAAGATGTAAATTTTTGAAGCACCAAAAGATGTAAATTTTGAGTAGATTGGTGACGGCGCACTGGTGAAAGACAAGTGTTATATCTTTTCGTTCGAATTGAAACTTTCGTATTTTCTTCAAGCTACGATATAAGAGCTAAATACATTTACCATAAATGTCAAAGAGCAGAATGAAGGTTTAAAAAGTATCCTACATTCAACATAGCGCGTACAGTAATGCTCATGTGCCAAAATATTTTGCACCAAGTACTCTGCTCTCTGCGATACTCAATCATTGTTTATATCTATCTCGGATCTCTCATTCATTCGGCGAGACGTTATATGTATGTACGTTGCCCTGTTTTCCCCAAAAAACTACGATGTTTCAAAACAAGAACCACTAAAATCTCAAAAAACTTAATTACGATGTGTTTCGTCCAAGAGAATTTTATAACAAATGTTTCCATCGAAATTTGCGTAAGACTTCGTAACGTGAAAGTGTACCGCGAGATCGCTCTTGTCTGCCATTTTCAAAATACAGGAGACCCAATCATTACCACAGCAAGACCAAAATTCTTTATTCAGCAATGCCACACAATAAATAGATAACGGGCCGAAACATCATCGCTTTCGAAGCGATATAGGCTTGTTTTTTTTGTTTTTTTTTTCCTCAAAATAATTAAGAAATATTTCAGAAAATTAATATTTCGTTGTCTCAAGCTACTTACCTATGAACGGGAAGAGTAAATTACAATTTTATGGGTGAAAGAAATAATTATCTACTGTATAGTGCGTTTAGGACCGTAACAAGAGCTCTTGCGGGGTGGGTGCACAGCCACTAATTAAGGTGCTGACACACGGTGCAGCATTGAATGCAAAAGGACTGTTGCAACGTGTGTACCCCTGAAACGTGTTGCATGCAACGTTGCATATTACTTGCAACATTTTGAAATTTCCAGCCAATCGGCTTGCACCAAATTTATAACTGCTGACCAAATATCTTAATATAGCAGGCTGACACAAGCGATGTTGCGTGATTTTGTTGCAATGTGTGTCACCCCGATTCGAATTTGTTGCTTGCAATGTTGCGTGCAATGTTGCAACGTGTGTCACAACGATTGATCAAATAACCAGCCTAGAAATTCCAAAAGGAAACAAAAAAAACAATAATGGTAAGCGATAAGGCGCGAACACACCGTGCAACACTGCGCGCATAATTGCAGGACAGTTTTCTACTTCAGCAACGTTGCGTGCAACAAATTGCGTCGTCCCTTTTCTGGCAACGTTTGCCGACAAGAACATTTATTGCACTAATTGGATCTCTATATCATATGCCCACAAAGGACTAGTGGGTGGTACCGTATAGACTATTGCGCAATATCTGCATTTTCTGACAAGGAAAATAAAAAGTCAATTTGGTTCGTAAGGATGGATAATGGGCGTACAGATTAAAGACATTTAACAGCCAAAACAGGGACGTCGTAAAAAACTTAACTTTTTCTGAGAATTTTGAGCGCCAGCATAAAAGGTACGAACACACGGTGCAACACTGCACGCAACATTGCACACAAAAAGACTGTTGCATCGTGTCTACCCCTGGAACGTGTTACACGCAACATTGCATGGAACAAATCTGAAGTTGAATTGCGCTATACTCTTGCAACATTGCGCGCACCAAATGTTATCGTGTGAACATGGCTGCAACATTGTGTGCAACATTTTAAAATTTACAGCCGTTCTTCATAGCATAGTAGGCTGACGCAAGCGATTTTGCGTGATTTTGTTGCAACGTGTCACTCCGATTCAAATTTGTTGTGCGCAATGTTGCACCGTGTGTCCGCGCCCTTAGTTTTAGCGTCGTAAAATGCGCGCGCATGTGTTTGTTGAAATCTAGACATTAATACTAACGTAAAATAAAGTTTATCATTATTATTATTATTATTATTATTATTATTATTATTATTATTATTATTATTATTATNTTATTATTATTATTATTATTATTATTATTATTATAAATATCAAACTTCGAAAAACAACACAGCCATGTTCTCACAGTTATCTCGTACCCGTCAGTCATTCCTCATGAAGAAGTCATACATTAGAGCTCTATTCAATGGAAATGCCGTGCAAAGCCGCATCCATTGCGGAAGACAACCGAAAGACAATAGCGACCTTTAGATACGACGAGTACGAGACCGAGTACGAGTACGAGTTTTAAAGTTGGTCCTGTGCACGTGGTTAAAACTAAATCGTAGTCGATTTTCGATTTTTTACAATCTAAAGTTTCAATCTACGTACACTATCACGACTATAAAAAGATAGTGGCTCTCTTTAAAAGTTTAACACTCGTACTCGTACTCGTTCTCGTACTCGTCGTCGGATCTCAAGGTCTCTAATGTACCTTTTTACTCGTTAAATCACACGCGAATCATAAAAATGCATTTACGGGGCCGGAACTTGTTTGGGTTATTATACACGGGAAACAGGAATCTTGACTATTTTTAGCAGTGATTCTTTAAGTGAATAGTTGAATGGCAATATATTTTTTATTTTGATTTTAGTGATAATATCTTGAAGATTTTAAGGTTTATTCTTCCAATATTTAAACCTTCTGTAATATAGTTTCAATCTATCTATGTATTAGGGGGAGGAAGGGTTGATTTATGTATTCCAAGACCAGAATTTCTTCTGAATATTGTGATTTTGCAAGTTAAGTACGTAGTATTTTAGTCCGAGAAAACATTTCAAGAAGCTAGTATATACATTGTAGGACATTTGAGAGGCGTCAAAGAACGAAGAACACTACATATTGATTAGAACTTAAATAATATTTTAAATTACCGTCGTTTGCATTACTACGCGGCCACCCCAGACACAACTCGAGTCGTGTAGTTTGCAATAGACTACCGTCAGTCATTCATGTGGACGCCATTTATACACGTTTGTATCAGTGAGTTGGCTTTTTCTATCAAACGTTCTCAGTAGTCAGATATCATGAAGGAAAGTTCCGAAAGCGATTGCAAAGAGTTTCAGTACATCCAAGTAGAATGAGGTGTTTGATTGACGGCAGTCTATTGCAAACTACACGACGAGATTTGTGTCTGGGGTGACCGCATAGTAATGCAAACGGCGGTAATAATAATAATAATCTTTAATAACCATTCTTGCAGTAGAAAATGAATTACAATCGATAACAAATGTACTAGAACATTTTATTTCGCGCGCGCCTTTGTTTTTGTATATAATTCCCCTATGGTATCTAATGTCGCTCTAAGAGTATGTAAACAGCGACATTAGATACCAGGGGGGGATCCATATATAGAAGGGCGGGAATGCTCGTTGGAATTTTTGAAAATGACTCCTAAAAGATACAAACAACTTCTTTCTAGTAGTCATATTAGTGGCAGGTTTCGCCCCTAAGGAACGAGGTCAAGACAATGTTTCAAAATAGGGACCCGATTTTATGAATTAAGGTGGTGGGTACCGGTACATACCCCCTCCCCCCTCAGAGACCTGTTCAAATGCTCGATACTGGGGGTCTGTAGTGGCAATTTCTATACACAAATATGTTTTTTAGCATACATGCAGACAGACAGTCCATTCATTTGCGTGATTCGGCTTTTAGTTTTGGAGATATTTGGGGACAAAATCTAAGATTTCACTTCCAGGGATGGTGGGTACCGGTAACACCACCCCTCCCCCTTAAATCGGGTCCCGTGAGGCGACAATTGTTTTGCCCTCATCCCTAATTGGAACTAAATGACGTAATTTTATAGCATTTTAATTAGCTTTTCATTAAAGCACCCTAAAAGGTACCCAAAAAAGCGAAAATTAACACCTAAAAGATACGACAAGCATCCCCGCCCTTCCGCACATATATGCCCCTCCCCCCCCCCGGGGCTGTGCCACACCCCACATGCACAATGTGATGAGAAAAAGCGTAAATACAAGTAAAGTACGAAACAAAAGAGAAAATAAGAGTCAAGAAGATAGGAAATGTAACACTTCGTAGAGGCGTCTGACAAAGAATACAACTATGACAGATATTATCCAGAACTGCAGCAATAAGAATGAAAGACCGAGAACCGAGGCAAGAAGACTGGAAGCGTAACACTATGTAAGAACATATTTTCTTTCTGTTTTCGATACTTGCGCCATGTAAGCTACTCTATAATCCAAAGGGGGGGGATGTATACACCTATTTCAAAAAACGTTGTCGGTCGGATATCTGAAATCTGAAATCTTTCCTTTATTTTGGGGTGGACGATAAAGGATTTCGTGGGGGAAATTTAAAAATATTTTATTTTCATTTTGTAAAAACCAATTCCCTTTCTCGTAGAAATACAAGGAAAGTAATGTTCCTTTGCACCATATGTTCTAGGAGGAGAAAGAGGAGGAAAACAACAAGGAGAGAAAAGGAAAAGGAGATGAAAAAGATCTGCAGGAAGACTAAAACATTTGTGGATGGTTGCAGCTATTCCCTATTCCTTACATGAAACTCAGTCATAATGTTTGCAGTCTTGTGCAACCCAGGGTGGCTGTTTTGTTTGGTATTCCCAGTCTGGACCCTGAAAGATAACAGACATTTTAAACTTTGGATAGATCTTCATCATCCTCATCACCAACTTCAGCATCACCCTTATCATCATAATCACCAACACCATCACCATTGCCATAATCACTATCATCACCATTGTAATCATCATCATCACTATCATCACCATCATCACCATTGTCATCATCATAATTACCATAATCATCATTATCACCACCACCATCAACATCACCATCACCATTGCCATCATCATCATCACCATCATCATTATCACTATCATCACTATTGTCATTATCATAATTACCATCACCATCATCATCACCACCATCATTATCATGACAATCATTGTCATCACCATAATTTCCATCTTCAGCATCACCCTCACCATCATCATCACTATCTTCAGCATCATCCTCATCACCAACTTCAGCATCACCCTTATCATTATAATCACCAACACCATCACCATTGCCATAATCACTATCATCACCATTGTCACCATTGTCATCATCATAATTACCATAACCATCATTATCACCATCACCATTGCCATCATCATCATCATCATCATCACCATCATCATCACTATCATCACCATTGTCATTATCATAATTACCATCACCATCATCATCACCACCATCATTATCATCATGAAAATCATTTCCATCACCATCATCATCATCTCTGTTGTATTCTGATTGGGTTAATATTATCCTATACCTTGTACGAGATAGCGTGTAAGCACATCGTTAGTTCTTCAGGCGTAGGATCTCTTCGTTGTATTCGACATTCGCTGCAGTCTCCATCTTTAACATACAAACTCTTCTCCATACGACCAACACTTTTCTCATCTTCTGAATGGTCTTCTACCGAGCTGTGTGCCATATTTTCCATAAGATTTTCACTCTTATTTCTATTTTCTGTGATATCTGTGTCCATGATCGTGGTAGACTCAGCTAACGCTTGAATGACCTGAAATGAAATGTAACGAAAAATACTCACGGGCTATGTTACATACATTAGCTGTGACGTAATAAAATTCAGCAATATTAGACGTCAAATTTAAGAAAGTCGAGATGTTTAATTATCATATGACCCGTCAAACGGCCAGATGATCGCGGCGCGATACACAAGAGACTGTTGCGCCAAAGCAGTGCGGCACTTGGGAAGACGTAGACTGTCTCTATTTTTAGTATTGTTGTTTTGCAACATATATTATATACCTTTAATGCCTGATCATCTGTGACTCCACCCTTCCCCCTGTTAGTACCCCATACTGGGCTGTTATAGATGGGGTCATCTATGATAGGATACCCTAACCATTGTAGATGGACTCGTATTTGATGCATACGACCAGTGTAAGGGATACCTAAAAGAAATAGAATTATGGAATAACTGTTATATATCTCGCATTCTGATTGGTTGGGAGCGCGTGCTTTATGAGAGCATAGATTCGTCTGCATTTGCATAAACTTCAACTTGGATTTTCTCTATCAAACTTGATTCATTTCGTAAAGAATTCGGTACTATATGAGAACATACATCATGAGTTTTTTTAAGCCGTTTAATAAACTCGTAGATCGTGTTTTATCGGATCTAAACCTGTTCGGTTGCGCCTCGTGTTTTAGGCCCGATAAAACACTCTTGCTCGTCTATTAAACAGTACATACACCACGCGCGCGTACTTTCAGTTGCGTTATTCCTATCCAAAATAACAGCTATTGTCATTTGTGTTTCATAAAAGAAATAAAAAGCTTGCTTGCTGTGCTGTGTGGAGTTATAAAGCACTTTAGAATTAGCAGAACACTTGAGAAGTGTTGAGAAGCAACAAGTCGTGCTTCTCCTAACACTTCTCTCTTGTTCTGCCAATGCACACGTGCTTTATAACTGCACAAAGCACGCGCGCGCCTTTTCTATTTGTTCATCAAGGTCTATAAAGTTGCTAGTAACAACATTCTCGGTTTCAGTTGAAACAATTTCCTGTGTCATGCAAAATGTTCATCAGCTGCATCGCAAGTTTTCATTGGAATAAACCAGCAGACAATGAAACCCAATCTTAGGGCCCGAATAACGCTCCAAGTATTTTTGGTATACAGGATCTACAATGATGAATTTATTTATGAGCTAGGAAAGTAGTATAGAAACTATTGACTACCACATGTGATGTTAAGTACAAGAATCAAACCCGACCCCAGAGGTGAGAGGGGCGTATTGCTGCATCATTGGATATCTAACTTTATAAAATAACTGTTCTGATTCTTGCCTTCTGATTGGTTGCGAGCGCGTGCTTTATGAGGGTACACAGCACACACGCGCACTTTCAACTGCGTCATTATCCAAACTAACGATAATCGTAATTTGTATTTTATAAAAGAAAAAAACTTGCTAGCCGTGCTGTGTGGAGTTATAAATATCTCCTAACACTTCTCTCGTGTTCTGCCAACCCCCGCGTGCTTTATAACCGCACACAGCACACGCACGCTTTTTACTGAATTTCTTCAGTAGCGAAAATTGGCTACACACGCACGTTACAGCGCGCAACRTCACTGATTATCCAATGATAATGCTGTAACACAGCACGGTCATGACACATCTCCGTACAGTACGTTTTTTCACTGTAAATTGAAAATAAATGCATCTTCACATTATCAAAGTAGTATGCGGATCCCCCCGAAGCGTAGCCTTGTAAATAACCAATCAGCGCGCGAGAAACTTGTAATATATTTCAAGATTGGAGTTCGCTGTTATGCACTTACATTGAACAACGCTTGACTTGCCATTTCCATGTAGCTTGGTGAATACAGTTCTACAAGTCTTGCCATTGGGACTGACTCTACACACACCTATCTTGTGAGACACCACTAGGATGGGCTGCTCGCAGTCTATTGGCTCACTGTTATCACGTGATAAAAACAAACACACGATTACCATATAAGAATGCCAGAATAAGCCGTTTTCTCAAGGTGAACCCTGAAACAACCTCTGGGCTGATCTAAGTCAGGGCATGGCTAACTCACAGATAGAACCCTGAAACAACCTCTGGGCTGATCTAAGTCAGG
>NW_022258072.1:32803-44885 GCF_009602425.1 Actinia tenebrosa | reverse complement strand
TTTCACGGTGTATAATTTACCTTTTCATCATTACTGTTTCATTAGAAACACCGACGCAGCTCACACTAGTTTTTAGCTAGTTATATCTTTTTACAAAACAAACATTTTGGCTAATATTTGCATGCCCATGTATATTTATTTAGGTTTTTCTTGACCATGCTCTATGGGTGCTGTTTGCAAACATGTGCAATGAGACTTTTTCAAAACCGTTATTTTGGTGGTGCTTTCAAACATGGTTGACCATGGTAAACCATGGTATTGATATTGCTTTCAAACGTGGTTAACCATGGTATACCATGGTATTGATATTGCTTTCAAACATGGTTAACCATGGTATACCATGGTATTGATATTGCTTTCAAACATGGTTGACCATGGTATATCATAGTATTGATATTTCAAACATGGTTGTCCATGGTATACCATGGTATTGATATTGCCTCCAAATATGGTTGTCCATGGTATGCCATGGTATTGATATTGCTTTCAAACATAGTTAACCATGGTATACCATGGTATTGATATTGCTTTCAGACATGCTTGACCATGATCAACCATGGTATTGATATTGCTTTCAAACATGGTTGGCCATGATCAACTTGAGAAACTGACTGACCTTGCTTGACCATGGTTAAACTTGAACAATTTAACGTTCATGGTTGACCATGGTCAAACCATGGTCACATCATGGACAAACCGTGGTCAACCATCGCCAGAAATTCCGAACGAACTCGAGCTTCAAATATCTGAAACTTGACACTATACGAATTGCCCAAGGCGGTATTTAGTAGAAGAAATGTACAGAGCTTTTTGTTATTTACTTAAATTGTGTGTTTCACGCTTATGCAGGCCGCCTTCCCGTACTTTAGTTACAATAACATGCTCTCTAGCTTTCATTTGATAATAAATTTACTTAATTTATTTTAGAAACTACCTCGTTTGAGACATTGTCAAAATAGTAATATTATCTTAGGATCGACTACAGAGACAGCGTTGTAGAGCCTCATACCTTGCTATTTTCAAACACTTAGCCCTAGGAATAGAAGTTGCGTGTCTCTCTTCCCAGACCCTCGATCGAAGCCTCAAACATGCTTCAAAACAGTGACCATGTTTTTTTATGAAATACTCCGAATATTCACCACGTTATTTAAAGACTGAATAGGCATACCTTTGAAATTGTTGAGTGCGCCATTTTGTAATACAGCATGGTAGTTAACGATGAAAAAGAACGGATTTTTTCGCCTTGATTGTAGTTTCTTCCCTCCATTTTGAATAAATATGCTACAGGCGTTCTTTGTTTGTACGCTAAGAACTAGTAACGAGTGTAAATGGGACGTTTTGATTGGTTAACATAATTCTCGCGCGAAAATAGATAAAAAAATTAATACAGAGAAAGAAATACACATCTACCGTCCATGTAATAGATATATAATGTCCGATGTGCCACCGTTGAGAGATCCTTTATGCCTTTTTACTGATTGTCCCGAAAGCAAATTGAAATTTGTAAGGATACAGCTTGAAAGCGGCAATGAAGTAGTGGCTTGGTTAAAGGTACAGTGCAAGGCGTTCTTGGAGTGGCGTAGTCAAAAGACTAAAAAAGTAAAGTACATCGATTTGCTGAATAAAATAATACCTGGAAACTCGATCCAGATAAACCGAGAAAGTGCACGGCTAGAAAAGCGGCTATACAACATTTCTTGCGAAGTAGAAGAAGAAAGAAAAAGGCTGAACTCAAGTGGGTCAGTTGATGTAAGAAACAGCTTACCACTCTCCAACAAAACATTATGTATACTGAAGCAAGACATCGTAAATGTTTCTCAATGGAAAAGCTCAATATGTTCTCTAAAACTGGAGATAGAAAAGGCCGCAACTGAAATTTGTACACAGAAAGAAAAAATGGAAGAAATAGAAAAAAAGAAGGAAGAGTTATTTATTCAAATAGTGCAGGAAAAAGAAAAAATGAAAAATTGCCAGTCTGACATAAAGACTCCTTAACAAGTGAACACCAGGCTCTAAAGAAGCATTTACGAGAAATAGAAAGGGAGCAGCATGAGGCAGTAAGGGGATTGCCCATAGCAAAACTTAAAACAAAACAGTCACAAAATAGAAAACTAAAGCAGCTGAAAACAAGGGCCCAAAAAGCACTTTACTTCACAAATCTCTTTGGTTTGGAGCTAGAGTACTCAAGCTGCAGGATAAAGAAAGCTCAAAAGCATTCTTTGTAAATTTCAATGAAAATAGCCCTGCCAGTATTTCTTCTAGTTCCTCCAATGCTTCCTCACCTGTATCACAGTCACTGACAGAATCTGAATCCTTTGTTCCTGAAACCCCAACAAACAGTACAATTTCCTTACAATTGGACACTCCACCTGATGATTCCCCCAGTACCCCACCCACTAGTGCAGAATTTGTAGATCCTGGTTTGATGTCTACAGCAACAGGTCCAACAGCAAATACAACCAAGCAGCCAAAATACTGCACACTAGATGATGATGAGAAAGGAAAGATAGAAAGTATTCTCTTTCTTTTGGATAAGTTTGGAGTGGGGGATGCTTTTCTTCATGAGTTGACCTTGCAAACTGAAAGTCTTCCCAAGTCTTACCTCATCAAACAATGTAGGAGTGAATTGAATAAGCAGTGCAAGATTACAACAACACCAGGGAAAGCTCCAGGCGCTCAGTATTCTTTCAAATTTCTACTTAGTGATCATATTCGTGAAATGGTGAGAATTTAATGTTTTGGAAATATTTTTTATCAGTTGAAATAAATTCATATAAATATTTATTATTATTATGGTATTAATTTTCCTTTTGGTTTGGCTTTTTACCTTAGAAAAAAAAAGGGATTACTTAAGGATGAAAAAGTTAGGGTGGAAATTAGTGGTGATGGTGCACGGATGAGTCGCTCAAGCAATTTTGTTCTCCTGAGTTTTTCCTTCCTACAAAGTCTTGAAGATTTGCTGTCCTCTAAAGTTAACAAATTAATAATGAAATAATAAGAATAAGATTAATAAAAATAACATAATAAAAGTAACATTATTATTATAATAAATATTGCTATTATTATTTTATCAAAAACATAAAATTATATTGACAATTTAAAATAAAAATTACATTTAATTCAATTATTTTGTTTGTTTTTGCCTTTGCTTTTGTTGATTAGGTAGTCATACATTGGTTGTAGTGAATGGCCCAGAATCAAGAGAAACTTTAGAACAAAGTTTTAAAGATTGTTTCGAGGAGATCAATGATGTGGCAGACTGTGGGCTATCAAAGTGGATGATGAAGAGATTGAAATTGAACTCTTTCTTGGAGGAGACTACAAGGTACTAAAAATATGTTCAAATGTTTAAAAATTTTGAAGAGAAAAAATCAAGCTTTTTATGTTGTATAAAAAGAATAAACAAGTTCAATTTGTATAACTTTGGTATAAATTTCAACTTTTAGTTTGTTTTGATGGTAATGGGTTTGGCTGCAGCTAATTCAGACTTTGCATGTCTATGGTGTAAAGTTTACAAGAAAAACAGGTGAACATTGTGATTCAATAAAAATCCATAACTATGTGAATGTGATTATAATATTTGCATGGATAAATCTATGGTCAATATTTTTGTATTCATTAGAGGTGACATGTGCAAAGAGGATGAGTACTATGACAAGGTACCACTCAAAAGGACCTTAGAAGAGATAAAGGAAATGTCTGCCTTGTGCTCTGGGGAGAATTTCTGTTGTGTGCATCAGCTTTTACTTAACATTCCTTTAGATCACATTATTCCAGATGAGCTGCACTTAATGCTGAGAGTCACAGACATTCTCATCAAGAATTTGATAGAGGATGCCATGCAATGGGATGACAAAGACAAGGCTACTGGAAAAATGAGTTCTAAGGGAATGCACCTGGAGAGACTCATAGCAACTATTCGTAGTTGTGGAGTCTCTTTTTCAGTTTGGGAAAAGGCTAATGCTGATGGAAAAGGCAGTGGAACCTATGACTTTACAAGTTTAATGGGAGATGACCGGAAGAAGCTGCTAAGAACTCTTCCTGATAAGCTAACATCTGTGATTCAACCAAGCACTGAAAAGGATGTAGCTGAACTTTGGAAGGTATTTCATTCATTTAATTTGGATAAAAAGAGGATTATTTATTTAACTTTTTCAATATCTTATAAATTTTAAACTATATTTTCAGGCCTTTGGTGACATATATTTCAACTACTTGTCAACTTTTGACCAAGTGAATGTATTGGAATACCGTAGAAAGGTAAGTATAACAATAAGTTAGTTCTATATGCATATTTCATACTTAGAATTTGTTCCTTTTGTATTCAGATCAAACAGTGGATTGAGAGCTTTTCTAAGCTGGGTGACAAAAGGGTAGGATATGGTCATGAACGAGTCACCTGCTATTTGCACATGGCAGCATACCATATCCCAAGCATGCTAAAGGATTATGAAAACATTAAACAGTTCAGTGGTCAATGTAAATTATAATTATTTGCAGGTGTTGAAAAGAATAATGATGATGCTAGAAGGATCGTTCAGAGAAAAACTAATCCTACAGACGATCCAGCAGAAATACTACGAACAGAGTACCGCCTTCATGCTCTTCTACATCATGAAAGACAACCAAGACAGTACACCAAGAGATGTCTTGTGTATTGGCAAACTGATATAAAGAAATATAGGGGCAAATGCACAGGTATCAGTTACAAGAAACCAGTTGAGTGTGAGGTAGAGGAAATGCCAGACACAACAGAACCTCAAGAGGTGGGAGAATTAGCTACAATAGTGCCAGAAACCAGTGAAAAGCAAAACCAAAATAAGCGAAAAAGAAAGAAAGTTGCATCCTCAAAAAGAAAAAAGAAAGCAACAAAGAAATAAACTGTACATATACATAAAGCCAAAGATAAATATAATATACTTGTATGTTTATATGCATAATGGTAGAAAAAACACCTACTGTGAAACAGCACTATATACACTGTTTCATGCTTGCAGTGTTTGTATTTTAGCACAACAATTTGATATGACAAATTTCATCATTTCAAAACCTCTTCTGACAAGCTAATAATTATTATTTATGTGAGGGTGCAAATCATATAGCTGTGAAATAGCACTAACTGTTTTAGTACTAAGGATTAAGTGCTAGTTTTTGCTATCAATGTTTGTGCTATTCAATGGATATATGGTTTACACACTAATATATATTTTCCTATCAGTTATTCTGAATCATCCCCAAGGGCAACCCTCACAAATGATATGGTCAGTTTTTCCTGGTATGCCCTAGGGGCCACAACAAAAGAGCCATTATTTGCTAAGCAATATTTCTTGGGTGACCAATAAATAAAATGCCTCATTTTAAAGGGATAAAAAACTTTAACCCCTTGCCCATGGGCATCTGAGCAACAGTCCCAACCATTGGGAAAAAGGTGAGCTGGGAAGCTGCCTTTATTGACATAGTGCCAGCCATTTTTAATGTATCCCTTTTCCCTGGAAGAGATATCTATATATATCTCCTCGCAAGAAAAGGGTCATGGGCAGGCGGCTTTTTGATTTTAGATGTTGCTCAACAGCAACCCTCAGCTTTGCCGTTTCCTCAACAAGTACATCCAGAGACGGCTTGGGCAATGAGAACATTCTTAAACATAAACAAACTAATGTCAGGAACAATTCATTATGAATGTAAAAGCTTTAGTTTTGGTATTAACAAATATATTTGTGATAGTTTTGATAATGTATAGTTTTACTAATGTCTATAACTCATAAAAGGCATTTTATTCATTTATCATAAGCGGGTAACAAAAAAGATTCAGAAAAAGGTACAATAAATCTATGTAGGCTTGATTTTATGTGCATACCTTAAGCTAAATATGCCGTTGCACTTAATTATAAAAAGTTTATACAGTAAATGAACAGCAGATACATGCGTGCAGATAAATTAATGTATTGTTGCAAAGGGTTCGTATGATTAACTATCTATCTTGATAAAAAGCATTTTGTATGTAAGCAGGGATAGAACATACGTAGTGAGAGGAACATACCGAATACATTCGTCTGTAATATTTTCTTCTGGTTCCCACGTAGCGTCATAAGGACCGTATCCTTTCCAATTGTACAAGGAACTCATAGGACTGTTCAGAACAATAACGTAGACAAATTTACTTTAGACATTTTTAGAATAAAGAAACTATCTTACAGTTACTGATTTCAATTGCAATATTTGCATGACTTAAGTTAAGTTAAATTGAACTTGTTTCCTCACCTTTTTATCTTGTGAGCGTCTCTTTTGAACGAGGCGATCGACAGCCCAGAGTTTCCCGTGTCCTTTCACTCTTTTCCCCCGTATTTGCGGCAGAATATCCACAGAAGAAGTAACATTTAAAGCCGAATAATATCCCTTCTCTCGACGAGACGCCATATTGCAAATAGAAAAACTCTATAGTCACGTGATAACAGTCCAATCATAAGCGTTTAAACACAATTGTTTTATTGACGTGACAAAAACTTATAAATAATTAGCTCCGCCCAAAATGGTTCGGAATTTCTGGCGATGCATGTTTGCTTGACCATGTCCTAACATGTTTTAATCATGTTTGACCATGGCCCTAATGGCTTTGAAGAAGAAGATAAGAAATTCCATTTTCAACTGAAAACTGGACAAGTTTAACCTACTTGTCTTACTCTTTGAAGCCTGGATCAGATCTAGAAAGATTTCTGCTCTACTTCGTTTGCAAGAAAAATCGATATTTTAAGTCTTCAAAGCATCAGAAAACGTATCCGATTCAAAAAATAGAGGATATTACATGGGCGCGTGGAGATACGAAATTTATCTTCGAGTGTTGAAAAGATCTCTCACGAGTGAGCGCAGCGAACGAGTTAGAGATTTTCAACACGAGAAGATAAATTTCGTATCTCCAAGCGCCCACGTAATATTCTGTTTATTATATAATTATCCATAAAATCAACTTAACAAGCTTTTTATTATTATAAAAAGTTTTTATTCTTAAACTAATAGCTTAAATACACATGGTAACGATATTTTCACATGTGAAAATAACATGTTATTTTCACATGTGAAAATATCGGTTTTTTGAAAAGCAGAAATATAGGTATTTAATGGATAATTATATGATAAAACATATTAATTAATACGTATTTCCTGTCTAGAAGAAAGTGACCTATTCTTGAGTTGGTCAACGACAATTTTTGGAATTGACTGTTTTCAAACCAATGCCTTTGTATTGCGCGCTGCATAAACGAGACATTTTTTTTTTAGTTTGCTTGCTTTATTACTGGTCAAGTGTTTATATTTATGTGTACATAAGCCTTAATGATGATTGGTTAACTTACGATGTGGGTTTTAAAACAACATGGGGAAAAAGTTCCATACTTTTACAGATAAAGGTAAACAGAATGTGGACAGTTTTAAAGCATTTTCCTTCGATTCGTCTATCCACGTGCGTCATCCAAACTGGTCTAGTTTGCAAAAGACTTATAACAAGCTCTCTTAGAAAAGGGATTTAAATGATTAAAATTGAGATTAAAATGATGAAACAAGAAAAGTAAAATGTGAAAAAAATGGCCATGATGTACAATAACCAGTAAACTCAAATAACATACGTATCTTACATCACTATGATTATTAATGGTGGGACCCTGGGAAATGAAAAAAAAAAAAATGTTTTGAGTTGTGAAAAAGTAGGTCCTAGAATCTTTGATCCCATCGTTGCTTTGAAACTAATGTAAGAGAACCATCATACAATTTACATCAGCACTTTTTTGTACTAATATCTTTAAATCAATCAGATGGGAAATCCTTTGTCATTTATGCCTTTGGTTCCTTTTCAATTTCTGTAAAGTTTAAATAAAATAAAACATATATAAATGATGTCACCAGTTTATCTCATTGCTCACGCAAACAGAAAGAAAATAGAAAAGGAGGCGGGTAGATAAACGGACATGGAAAAGGAGAGAAAGACAGGCGGAGTCACGGAGGCACAAAGGAAAGGAAGAAAAGAGGCACTGGTGCACAAAGGGACTCACCTTACTTAATTTCAGGGACAGGAAGCATCAAGAATGTCCTTTAATTTCTCTGACAAAGCGTTGAAGTCTTTGACATGGAAAACATGTTTTCTTGAGATTTGTCGAAGCTCACTATCATTTATTCCTTTACCAACGCCAACGGCTATCATTTTCACCTTTTTGGCCTATTTGCGAGAAGAAGAAAAAATTATAAGCTCAGGTTAAAGAATTTCTTTAAAAAAGCCCCTGAATGTAATACATCGTTACGACGTACCAACAAAGGCTTGAGGACGGTGGAATAAGGTAAGCTTCCTCGGTTGGTCTTGCCATCGGTCAAAACAAACAATACGTTTGGTACGTTGCTACGGTAACCACCACGCGAAGAGTACAGGTCACTATTGGCAAGTTGCAAGGCTCTGTCAGTACGCGTTCCACCTTGCAAGTACTTGATACCTTTATGGACAGAAAAAAATGATATTATTAAACGATTGGAATTCAAGAATTCAAAATTCAGTAAGGGCAGTAGTCAGGGGCAGCCAGGTTCTCTCGGTTGTATCATGCAGAACCAATTAGCCAATCAGCAAACGTTTTGTTCGTAGTTTAAGATTTCCTAATCCTAAGTTTTCAACTAAAAATAAACGTCTATAACCCGAAAATAAAGAAAATAACCACACCCGTGAAAAGATTTACCAAATAACTTTTTGAAAAAGCATATTTTGTCGTCGTTGGTGGAAAATATTTTGTTTTATGGAGATAATAGAAAACGCTTGGAAGCTTTTGAAACTTTAGTTTTATATTTTTCGTCTTCATGGCTGATGTGGTAGTTTTATAATTTTTTAAAACAATTGGTTCTGTAAGGTCAGTCGTTTGTCAGTTGTTTTCTCGAAGATCAGTCGAGCATTTGAGTGTTTTGTTTTTGCCTTATTGGGTTTGGATCGTCTGTAAGGCTAGCTTGTTGGTCCACATGGTCGATGGGTCGGCCGGTCGGTCGGTCGGTCGGTCGGTTTGTTTGGTGCCTGGTTTATTGTATATCCCTGATCACTAATTTGATGCTTTAAGTAATATATACAGTATGAGTGGCCGTGTTGTAGCGAGGCGTAGCCCAGAGTTTGTATATCGGATACAACACGGACACGAATACTGTAGATTGCTTATCAAACGTCTAGGTTAGTTCCTTTGTGTTTCACTAAAATTTTCAAAATTAAAGTGAATCTGCCCAAGAATATCCAAGTTAAAGTTTATGCAAATTAACACAGTTTTGTATCAGATTTACAACACTCTTCACGGTCGTGATTTCTATTGTGTTTTCCTCATGAATTATTAATGAGTTTGATAATTGAGATTTGGTCGATTGTATTTAAGGTCTTAACGGGTTATGTTCAATCCATATTATTTTCACTCACCATAAACGCGATTCATCAAGGTTTTAGAATTCTGTACAGCAGCGTCATTAAATCTGAAGATGGTGTTTGCCGCTGCATTATAGGCGATGACTCCGAAACGAGTGCCTGAAGACGCATACTCAAAATGGCTGATCAAACTTGCTACAAAGTCTTGAGATTTCCTGAAGTTCTCGGCCCCAATGCTACCTGATCGATCCATTATGACTCCTACATCCATTGCCTGATGACAAGGAGGACTTGCCGGCTTTTTACCTATTAATAATATCAAAACACACATCTATTATCAATGGTAAAATTGCGATACGTAACGTGGATGGCGTAGTGGTTTACCACTCGCCTTTCACCGCTGTGGTCCGTGTTTGAGACCTGGCTCAGACTGGATCTTATGTGAGTTGAGTTTATTTTATGTGTTCTCTCTTCCTTGCCACTAGGGTTTTCTCCGGTTTCTCCGGTTTACCTTCTCCGTAAAAATCAACATGTGATTTGAGTGTTGTATGTTGTAAATATAGAATGTAGTGGTAGTGCGTGTGGAAGGAACCTCAAGGAAGAGCTAGCCCCGTACTGGGAGAGTGGTGGTTGTGAAATATATGTTTATATATATTAAGTTTAAATTCGCGATTAAAAAACTTTGTCAAATAAGCTTAGACACCTTTCAAAGTTATCTTGGAAGCGAAGGTAACAGAAAAACACAAGAAAAACTATACTTATTCTCGATAAAATTGTCACTTTTCATATATTTTCCTATTAGCTTGCTTAGTTCCAAGATAATTATCAAAGGTCTGTGGCGTACCTGTTGGGCATCCATACATCCCCACTCGCATGGAGATGTGACTGTACCAAGACTTAGGCCTCAAACGAACGTACTGAGCCACAATCGGTGTTGGGAGTTTATGGCTGACAACTGAATGACGGTCGGTGTTTGCAGCAAATATCTAAACGTGACAAGGAAAAGGGCCTTAATAACAATGATCTTGGGGAAACAACGTTGCTTTGTATAAACAGATTCGTCGATCCTTAGCTCGTCCCCGTGCTTCTCACACTTTCGAAACAGTTGCTTCTTCTTCGTATACGCAGATGAAAGAGCCAATGACCAATTGTTTTGACTTTTTTGCATCATATTTTATTTATTGACTAGTAACGCTTATTATTTAGTATAATCCGATGCATATCGATAAAGGCACGTTTACACTACGGGCGATTTTTGCAGCATTTGATCATAGTTTAAAATGGTAAATGATTAACAGTTGTAAAGTTTAATTCCGGACACCAAGATTACCTGAAAATGTCTCTTTTGAAGCACAAGACAAAATGTATTTCATTTTCCAAAAACGCGCCAAAATCACACCTTAATTTACCGCAAAAATCGCAAATGTAAACGGGCCTTTAAGAGCCAGGGTTGATCTGTATGGTTATAACATGTTGGACTGAAAAGTACCATCATTATCAAGGCAAAAAAAGAAGATTAGGTCTAATATAACATTCCGCAAATCACATTTGTTAAGAACTAGACCTCGACATTTTCGCTTACCTTCGCAACTTTGCCCACACTGTAAGGGGTAAACCGGACGCCATCTTGGCTGTATTCTACCGTGTAGGTCCTGACCCACTGGTTAGCATCTTGACGACCCTGAGTAGAAATGCGTGTAATCTTCATCTCTCGATCAAAGTCGACAAGCAGCCATTGATTGGCGTTGTTATGACGTGCAGACCAGGCACCAGTCCTTCCTCCTCCAGCAACGAAGTCCAGCTTGCCGTTTGCAGCTCTGTGATTGTAATTCCAGTCCGAAGAAGAAGACAACATCCAGTCCCCAAGGTTAATGGCGCCAGCACAAGATGGCGTTGGTGGAATAGGGAAACCTTAAATCAAAACAAAACATCGAATTTGTCCCACTTAAGAAATATCCCAGAAAGCTTAATTTTTAAAAAAAATTAATTATTAGGTTATCGTATCAAAAAATCGGTGCGACTTCTAGCCTAACAAAAGGTTTTTGTAAAAGCCTCCAAAATTGACTAAAAAAGGACTGGCCATTAATGACTATTATGTTGAGGGGCAAATTCAAAATTTTCCGACTACGAATAATTAGTATTGTAATTACTTTTATAGGTTATGCGGATGGATCAGACTTATCGAAGAGTTATCAAACGTAACCCTTCAGGGGCAAGAGTTCTGAAGCTCAAACACAGGTGATTCTATTACTTACCACTTGTACATCCGTAGATTTCGAATCTCATAGAAACGTGTCCATACCAAGACTTGGGACGGATCCTGATGTATCTTGCAATAATGGCGGGCTCCAAAATATGGCCAACTATACTGTTTCGGTCACTATTTCCCTTTAACACCCGACCTCCTTGGTAGTCTTCAAAATGACCTCCATCCATGCTGTATTGCACCGTATAGGTTTTTACCCACTGGTTATAATCTTGACGGCCTTGTGTTGCGATACGAGTAACCTTGACAACTCGGCCTATATCTACTTGTATCCATTGGCCAGCATCATTGGTTTTTGCCGACCACGCGCCTCTCTTGGCGCCTTGTCTAACTGTACCGAGTCTTGCCCGTGATGGTGAATGGTTAGCATCAAACGTGGAAGAGGCTTTGATACTGGAATCAGGGATAGTTTTTCTCTGCATTCCAAGAGCAGAAAGGCAACTTTC
>NW_022258072.1:8282-28432 GCF_009602425.1 Actinia tenebrosa | reverse complement strand
AATCTCATAGAAATGTGTCCATACCAAGACTTGGGACGGATCCTGATGTATCTTGCAATAATGGCGGGCTCCAAACTATGGCCAACTATACTGTTACGGTCACTATTTCCCGTTAAAACCCGACCTCCTTGGTAGTCTTCAAAATGACCTCCATCCATGCTGTATTGCACTGCATAGGTTTTTACCCACTGGTTATAATCTTGACGACCTTGTGTTGCGATACGAGTTACTTTGACAACTCGGCCCATATCTACTTGTATCCATTGGTTAACATCATTCGTTCTTGCTGACCACGCGCCTGTCTTTGCGCCTTGTCTAACTATACCGAGTCTTGCCCGGGATGGTGAATGGTTAGCATTCCACATTGAAGAGGCTGTGATACTGGAATCAGGGATGGTTCGTTTCTGTATTCCTAGAGGTACACGGCAGGTTTCTTGAGGTACTACTTTATTTGCTAATAATTACGAAAATACTAATGGTTAATACTAGACTTCTTATAGTGGGATAGCTCTTTATGTTGGTATTTCATCGATAAAAATCATACTCTCGTATACTCACAGGTGCAGCCATAATATTGAAGCCTCATGGAGATATGACCATGCCAGGCGGTTGGGTTTACTCGAATATAGCGAGTGACGATCGCAGGTTCGAAGTTGTGACCAACCACGGTGTAACGGTCAAAGTTCCCACTAAATACCTATATCCGGAATCGAGAATAAAATTGGACAATATTTAATATAACGGACCAAGGAGTCAAGGTGAGTAAAAGATGTTTCCTCTCTTTTGAAAATATCTGAAAATGGTTAGACTTTCGTCGTGGCTTGGCCACGTTAAATGGCGTACCCGTTTCCAAAGGCGTTAAGCACTAGGACAACAAGTTTATCAGTTATTACTGTCACTCTCTCTTTTAAAAAAATAATCTTTTTAAATTGCCCTATTTCACTATGACGTCACTGCTTGTTTATGTGGGGGATACAATCGCCAAATGCAATAGAAAATTCAACAAAATTTTCTCCTAGCGAAACAGTTTAATCTAAAATGGCCTGGTTTTCAGATATAGTATGTGTTTGTATGTACTAAAAAATATTCTTAGCGTTTGCTGACTATTCTACTTCTCTTTGTGGATTGATACGGGTTTGCGTTGATTTGACCCCTCCAACGACCATGATCCTTTGCGTTTAAACTAGATTTTTTTTGGTGTGACGTCATAGTGAAATAGGGCAATTAATGTGATTGATTGTTTTGATTGGAGCTGGGATATAAGTCAGGGCACATATGACTCATGGTAACAGACGGAACTGAAATTCAATGCTTTAGCTTTGTGCAAGAAGGAAAACATTATAAACTGCATTAAAAAAACCCTAACAAATCGTGGAATCAGAATAACCGTACGACCAACATCTTCTGGTCTTTTTTTTTTTTTTTTTTTTTTTTTTTTTTTTTAGTTTTTGTTTTTCTTTTATAAACCTAATGATTTACTGATCTATCAGATATCCTGCGTTCAGCATAATTGGCTGATCAACTACTAGATAGATAGTGGTTTCATTTAGTTTACAATAGACCTTATTCGTGGTGTGACAATGTTTTCCCATTTAAACGTGACAAACCTCTTGGGGAATAATAAAGAGCTATTGTTTTGCAACTCGTCGGGATATCATCGTTATTCCTTTCATATCCTTTGGGATACTCATGAATTTTTCGAAGAGTAAAAACAAAAGAAAATGAATCCTCTGGAGGTATGTCACGCTGAATTGGGAAAACATTGTCACACCACGAATAAGGTCTAATATAAAGCCAACATACAAAATCGCACACTAGTGGTCTATTAGTGATAGAACACTACTAAAGAAAAGTGAGGGTTTTAAAATCCAAAACAACGCAAGACGGATTATTTGCATCCATTGGTTTGACCAATTTATCATACGTAGCTTTATACTAAAAAAAAATAGACGTCTCGCTCGCCCTGAGGATGGACCTTATTGGCTATTGACTCGTAGGCCATTCGGGCTGCGAGTTTAACTGTTAAATGTTTGAAAACATCTTACCTTAGTACGTCCTCCAGCGGAATAGGCTCTCCAAAACTGCCCATCGTTACTATACAAAACTGTATACGTTTTGACCCATTGGTTGGCATCTTGTCGACCCTGGGTCTCGATTCGCCTTATCTCAACCATTCTTCCAAAATCGACCTGAAGCCATTGATTTGCAGAGTTGCGTCGTGCTGACCATGCGCCAGTCCTTCCTCGTCCTGCGTGAAAGTTAAGCCTGCCGTTGGCTGCTCTGTGACTCGAGTGCCAGATTGTTGAGGCAGACATTTGGTCATCTTTCATGCTTAGAGGCTGCAAGCAGGGTGGATGAGTAGGCTGTATAGCTGATGAATTACAATGAAAGCAGATGAAAACACTTAAAAAATCAAACGTCTTTTTCCGTATTCATTTAGTAATGAACCACGCAGCAAGTGACATAAGCACGATTTTTTTTTATTTTTTTTTTTAATGCACAAGCCGTAAGCCGAGTGTTGCTCGCACTTCTTGAGTGCTTTAGGCGCTTTTTGAGCCTAGGAATTGGAATCGTAACACACATACGCAGACTCAGTATAGCAATTATTTCCTAAGTGTGAAATTAGACAAGCACTGTTAAAGACCAGTACACCACTGAGCATGCGTAAGGTGCTTCCGATTACGACGCTGGTGTGAACCAGGCTTTACGAAACAAAGCGCATTCAAATCTTTTTCTTCAGTCAAGTCTGATTCTTACCATGGGTACATCCATAGACTTCCAATCTCATCGAAATGTGTGCATACCAAGTCTTAGGAAGGACACGAATGTATCTTGCAATAACGGGAGGATCAAGGAGGTGGCCAGAAATTGTATTCCTGTCTTTATTTCCGGTCAAAAGTCCATAATTTGAGAATTGTACCCCATTGGTGCTGTACTGTAGAAGGTACGTCTTGACCCATTGGCTATAATCCGAACGGCCTTGAGTCGCAATACGCGTCACCTTGGTAACTTTGCCCAAGTCTACTTGGATCCATTGACCTGCATCGTTAGACTTTGCAGACCAGGCACCAATCTTGCGTCCGGATCTTGTAGCACCAAGTCTTGCTCTATCTGGGCCATGATTACTATCCCATTTTGAGGAGACTGTTATACGGGAATCTGGGATTGCTCTGCTTTGCATTCCCAGGGCAGAAGCGCATAGCACGGGTGGAACAGTGAAACCTAGAATTTAACAAAGTTTCATAAAATAACACACTAGGCAATCATTTTACTGTTACTATTAAGGCCCCGTCCAAACTATGCCGGATAAATTTTAATCCGAATTTTTATTTATTCAGTTGGGCCTACCGTCCACACGAGTCCGGGCGAATCCGGAACAATTCTTCACCGAAAACGAATTTTTGAAATGGACCCGAATAAATAAAAGTTCGGATTCAAATTAGTCCGGCATAGTGTGGACGGGCCTTAAGAGTGACAAGAGCTAAACAAATAGCACCTAAAATGTCCGTCAAATATGTTAATCATTCCGAGGTTGAGGAATGCAGTGCATTTGGTTACTTTTTTAGAGGAACAAATAGAATCGGTCTTGAAAATATGTCCGCTACAACAGACTTAAAATACACTCCAATGTCAACTAGAGCCAGTTTTTTTCTTCCTCGAAATGGCTGGGCTAATAGAGGGGAACTGGGTTATCAGTGTATCTTTTTTCGCAGCTGTAACTGCTTACTGTAAATAAACATATTTATTATTATTTATTATAAAACTCATTAAATAATTAATGAGGAAAACACAATAGAAATCAATGTCCGTGGAGGAGGTTGTAAATCTGATACAAAATCGTCCTGATTTGCATAAACTTTAACTCCAATTTTCTTAGCCAAATTCAATTTTATCTTTAAAATTATAGTAGAACATGAATGTATACACCTAGACTTTCATAAGTAATGTACAATATTCGTGTCCGTGTTGTATCAGATATACAATCACTCGCCTTCGGCTCGTGGTTGTATATCTGATACAACACGGCCACTCATATTGTATATATTACTTATCAAATCAATGCAATCAGTCTAAACCATGCAGAGGTGCGTTTTCTCTATATAGCAAAATATAAAAGATTCTAAAGCATTTCAACTTATCGAAATCACTGTTTGCCAAATTAAAACGCTTGAACACGGCACGGCGGTACTTTATCAAATTTTATATGAAATGTATTTGCTTTGTTTTGTTTAAGCAGCTTTGACCTACCTTCACGGCAACCAAAGATTTCAGCTCTCATCGATATGTGGCCATGATAGCGCTTGGGTAGAATTCGAACATATCTCGCAACAAACGGCGTCTCTAGTTGATGGCGCACCACTGTATAGCGATCATTATTTCCTTTGAACAACTATGTAATGTATTAAAAAAAACATTACGAAACAACAGCGACAAGTTTCTTACTTTTTTCATGAATATTAATTTACAATTAATTACAAGGTAATTAGAAAAAGCATACAAATAATAAGTAAATCCTAGGCCCCGTCCACACGTATCCGGAAATTTTTGTATCCGCAAATTATTTTTTGCGGATACGAAAATGTTTGCGTCCACACGCAGCGTATTCGAATCGTTCTCACTGTCCACACGTGTCCGTTTTCGTAGAATTTGCGGATACAGTCACAAAAATTTGAGGACACGTGTGGACGCAACCCGTATCCGTAAAACAAAAATTGCGGATACAAAAATTTCCGGATACGTTTGGACGGGGCCTTACTCAAAGTAACTAAAAAGCTAATGTAGTTGAGTAACAATGTTCTATCGTATTTATAGATTAAGTTATCATTATTATTTATTATCATTTGCAGATTACAATTATCATTATCTAATGATAGAAAAAAAATCAACAAAGTGACACGCTAATAAATATATATAGATACTATAATGCAAAACTAATAAATAAATACGCTAATAAGACAGTCTATTTGAGTTAACTCTTGATTTGAGGTAGCCTGACTTGATAGCTGATTTGAATAATTTTACAGAAAGAGTTTTAGTACATTCATTCAAATCATTCTAATTACGAGGACAAGATATATATATATATATTGGTATAATTATTAATGGTGTACAAAACTGTTGGTATTCGTCCACCCTTTCTTACTTTTTTAAATAATTCTAAATATGCCTTTGGGACTGTTCATTGATTATGCCTTGTGGGGGGGGGGGGGGGGGGGGGGAAAAGAAGGGGGGGCAGACTGGGGCCTCCACATTATGCCGGATAAATTTGAATCCGAATTTTGATCTATATAAGGGACTGTTCATTAATTATGCCTTTGGGGGGTGGAGGAAAAGTAGGGAGGCTTTGAAAAAAAATCACACAAAGAAGGGGGGCTTTAATAGTATTTGCTGACTTAAAGGGGTGGAGGGTTGAAACAAATAATTAAGGTATGTCTAAAAGGTCACAAGGAGGAGGGTCCAAAAAATATTGTTTAGATAGAATTGGGGGAGGGGGGGTTATGAATTTTCCCAAGGTTTCTTTCGATTTTCCCTCCAGCCCACCCTGAGGCATAATTAATGAACAGTCCCTTAGGCCAAAATCTCCAAAACACACAGGTATATTTTACACAAAATTGACAGAGACTAACCCTGGGTACCAGAAAACTCGAAACTGGAGTACTGAGGACAGATACTTACCCAAACCTTTCCACCTTGTTCATACTTATGCCAGAATATTCCCTCCCTGCTGTAAGACAACGAGTAGTCCTTTATCCATTGGTTATAATCCTCTCTCCCTTGGGTAGCCACTCCCGTGACCTTGACATTCTTGAGAAAGTCAATCTGAAGCCATTGATCAGCGTTGTTCACCCTTGAAGACCATGATCCAGCCTTAGATCTATGTCCTGATCCATATAATCTGGCATATCCTGCACGATGAGTTCTACTCCACTCAGAGGAAGCTGACATTTGGGCATCTTTGACGAGGTGGTTTTGTAGGCCAAGAGGAGAGGTGCATTTTGGTACGGGGGGTGGTTTGAAATCTGGACCTATTATTTTGAATCGTTACAGAAATCTGTTTAATAAAACTAGTTTAAGAAGAATGCATGGTGAAACTTTTTTGCATGTTGTCTATCAAGCTTCAAATCTATTATGTTCATAATATATTTTTTGATTATATATATTCATAATATATATTCATAATATATAATCATAATATACAGTCAATGTCATTAATGTTGTCCACCGAAAAAAGAAATTTACACATTTAGACTAAAAGAAATATCACGTGTTTCATTATGTATTCTTTGCCTCGTGTGCGTCAGCCTGAACTTTAAATGTAAAATACAACTCTTGAATCGAAAATCCAGAATGCCCCGCCAATTGGATGAGGTTTTAAGATGGAGAATGGTATTTCAGCGTTTGTTTTATGCCAGAACGTTCGGGGAAACACGTGATATTTCTTTTAGTCTAAATATCTAAATGTGTAAATGTCTTCTTTCGGTGGACGACGTTAATGACATTGACTGTATATTATTTTAAAAAATTGGGATACTACGCGCGCTATGATTGGTCGAAAACCATGTTTGATGAGAGTATCAAAACACGCTATCGTCATTTTTAATCTATCGCGCGCGCTCATTGGTCAGTTTGAATAAGACGGCACGTAGGGAGAATTTACTTAGACTTTGCTTTTTTTCGATCTTTTCGCGCGTTTGTTGACGCTACGCGTCGTGGTTTCCTACGCTCCTCTCGTGTTCTCCCAACATCCCGCGTGTTTTGATCAGAGTATCAAACACGGAAAACTGTTTTTGATCTGTTAATCAAATAATTCCTACCTGAAGTGCATCCGTAAACCTCGACTCTCATTGAGATACGTCTATACCAAGTGAGAGGACGTAGTCGAACGTAACGAGCGTAGATGGCAGCTGGAAGCGAATTACTTACAACTGTGTGTTGGTCTCTGTTTGCGGCGAATATCTATTATCGATGAAAAGAGTTATTTGTAAGCATTTCAAATATTTGATTGTGCGGACACTTCTACATGTTCTTTTTTAACACCTTCATCAATTATTCACATGCTTCCAACATTGCAAGCTCGCCATTCGTCTCGCTTCGAAATGACCAGGTGATCTCGGGTAACGCGCGCAAAGGATTGTTGTAGTTGATGAGGCGGTCCTAGTTTCAGTTGTTTATCGGCGAACAAAGAGCTATCATTTCACGATAATTTCATTAAGAAAATGAAACCACAAAGCACCACTTGACCCATAGGTATTAATCATAAGAATAGGTAGAATTTCAAATGTATTGCTATTCCATAACGTAGCTAGGGAAGCAAAGATTCAGAATAATTTTTTCTGACTTCGGTCGGCATGTTTTTTTCGATGGACCGCCTGATCGGATTTTTCCTGCGCGACGATTGGCTGGTTTTTGATGGGCTGTCAAAACGAGGTCACCCAGGCATGGTTATTTTTTCAAATTGTACAAGGAACTGTGAATGGAGCTATTACCTTTTGTTTTCCTGCAATTCTGTAGGTCTTGAAATCCGCTCCATCTAAACTGTATTCCAGGGCATAGCTTGTTACCCATTGGCGGTAACCATGGCTACCTTGAGTGGAAACTCTTGTTACCTTAGCGACCTTACCAAAGTCGACCCCCAGCCATTGATGACGATTATTGCGCAATGCAGTCCATGAGCCAGCGATTCTTCCGCTCTTTTGTAAATGAAGTCGACCATATTTTGCTCCATAGTAAGCGTTCAGTTCCGAAGAGGCGGACATCTGAGAATCTGAGATCTTTTTGCTTTGGACACCCAGAGGTTTTAGACAAGCTGGTGTTGGTGGGACGGGGAAGCCTAATAGAAAGCAACCGTACTTAATTACTTTGAAAAATGTTGTTGAGTTCAATAAAATAGGGCCACAAGCTACACGCATAGGAGGATTAGGATAATTTTAAAGAGAGCGAAATAACCAAAAACATGGTGGCCATGTTAGTGGACATAGAGAGACTAACAATAGGACGTTTGCACGATGGCGTCATTGACCTCTACTACCAGACTCCCTTGCATGCTTTCTTTTGTTCAGTTAATTAACACCAATTGTCTTACTATTCTCATGAAGGAATACAAATTTAAATAAGAAAGAAAATTCGCAAAGCATCTTGGTAGTGGGAGTCAAATGACGCCATCATGCAAACGTCCTATTTGTTTCGATGACTTTGTTACCTGTCGTGCAGCCGTACAGTTCCAGCCTCATTGATATATGTCTATACCACGATTTAGGTCGAACGCGAATATATCTGAAAGATATTGAGTGAAAGGTCTTAGGTCTCAAATTTCAATTTTTCATTTTTCGGCCCTGAAAAATCCTCAGGACTGATCTAAGTTAGGACACGGCTAAACGGATTACAGATCGAACCCGAAGACTCTAATTGGGTTTGTGTAGTTTCAAAAATAAGTACAATTATGATATTAGAGTTTATTAGAGTTTACCTTGCGATTATAGGAGTAAGAAGCACATGGCCAACTATGGTATTTCTATCCGCGTTTCCTGTCAGCACTTTGCCACCTTCGTAGTTTTCAAAATGGCTTCCGTCTTGGCTGTATTGTAAGCTGAAGGTCTTCACCCACTGATTATAATCTTGACGACCTTGAGTTGCTACCCTGGTGATTTTGACAGCTTTGCCAAAAGCTATCTGTAGCCATTGGCCAGCATCATTGCTTTTTGCTGACCACGCACCCCTCTTGGCGCCTTGTTTAACTGTACCGAGTCTTGCCCGGGATGGTGAATGGTTAGCATTCCACATTGAAGAGGCTGTGATCCTGGAATCAGGGATAGATCTGCCTTGCATTCCAAGGGGAGCGACACAACGAGGCGCAGGTGGCACGAAACCTATTTGATTCAGAATTTAGATCAAACAAATGGTGAGCTATAATAAAATGTCAAAAAGAGTTGCATCAAACTTTCTAATGGACTTCGGTAGTTGGCGCCAAATCCACAGAAACGTCCATCAACATAACCCATGGATGAGTTTTCCTGTAACATCTCAAAATTCAGCAATAGCTAGCTTTAAATGAAATGTGTTTTCGACTTAGCTTTCGTTTTATGTTATTGACTCGTATAACAAGAAAACGACCACCTACCTGATGTACAACCATAGAACTCGGCTCTCAAAGAAATGTGACCGTAGAACGCTACAGGATGAATGCGAACATAACGAGCGTAGATAGGTGGATTGATGGAGGTTACTACAACAGAATTGCGGTCTGAATTGGCACCATAAACCTAATAACAAAGAAATAAGGTTTTAAGGCTTACTGTCGTTCCCTTCTAACCTTGGACAATCCAGTTATTTTTATTTTTGTTTGTTTGTTTGTTTGTTTGTTTGTTTGTATAAATATACTTTAATCTTTCTTTTCCTTTCATCATTTTATCTCTTTGAATAGCTTTTGTAGACTTTCAATACATGTAACTCAAATTCTATTGTTTTCGATTCATAATCTATTGGTTAACAAACCCGAGTATTCACGGTTCGAGTAGAACGACAGTAATAGAGGCGGCCATATCGAAGGAAAGAATCAGTGGATTGTTTCTTCCACGACAATAGATTCCAAAAGACCATTGAGTTCTCATAAAACACTCTGATTAATTTATCGATAAAATAGGTTGACATGGGTGGCGTATGTTGTTATTGCGTCGTCTTTTACGCTGTCAGTCCAACGGGTCGGATCCCTGATTCAAGATTTAGACACCACACGTTAATTGAGTTTGTTTGACGTGTTGTTCCCTCCTGTGCCACGAGGGTTTTTCTCCGGGTTCTCCGGTAGTTTTCTTTCCTCCGTAAAAATCAACGTGTGAATCAACATATGGGAGTAAGTGTGAGTGAAAGCAGGTTAAAAATTAATCAGCCTGTCCTACAAATAAAACCTTAATATTTTTAATATTATATGGGAGTTATAGCTGATAAGGTACCTTGGTCTTTTCGAAGAAGATCCCCTCTCGACTGTAACTCAAGTAGAAGCTTGTTACCCATTGGTTAGCCTCTTGTCTTCCCTGAGTGGCTACTTTTTGTATCTTTGCCACTTTCCCAAAATCAACCTGAAGCCATTGATGAATATTGTTGGATTTAGCCGACCATGCTCCTGTCCTGCCTTTTCCTGACTGGAAGTAAAGCCTTGCATTGGCTGCTCGATGGCCAGAGTTAAATTCAGAAGATGCAGTTATTTTTGAGTCGGGGATTTTTCCACATTGAAGACCTAGAGCGGACATACAGGTGGGGATAACTGGAGGCGAGAATCCTGAAATACAAATAGATTATTCGGTTAACAAAATAATAGAGCAGAGATGAGAAGAGAAGAGATCAGAAGATCATAACAGAGCAAAGAGGAGGAGATCGAAGAGAGCAGAGGACAGCAAAGGAGATTAGAGGATAATGCTCTTACCTTTAGTGCATCTATAGATCCAGAGATCAGAGGATCACAGCAGAGTAGAAGAGGATATCGAAGAGAGCAGAGGACAGCAAAGAAGATTAGATGATGCTCTTACCTTTGGTGCATCCATAAAACTCAAACCTTCCGGAAATATGTCCACGAAAGGTTTCAGGGTGAACGCGCAGATATCTAGCAAAAATAGGCACCTCAAGCTTGTGTTCAACAACGGTATTCCGATCTTTGTTGCCAACAAAAATCTATTCACATAACGTAAAGAAAAGGAAAACGATATTTAACACTAAAAATTAGTCAATTCCAGTAAGGGATTGGTTAAATTGCCTTTTCTTGCAGCCCGCCATTTCAGCTAGCGGACRACGTATTATTGCCTCTCATTTAAATCTGGGGTCTCGAGCTCATAAAGTTTGTTAGGTATCTCTCTTGATTCGGGTTCTCCGGGTTGTCCCGTTTTGCTCCCTCAAGCTATAATACCTAAAACACTAAATCTCTCAATTTTTTTGCGAGTTAGCCGTGCCGTGACTTAGACCTGCCCAGAGGTTGTTTCAGAGTTCGATCACTAAGTTAGGCATATCAGCCCAGAGGTTGTTTTAGGGTTCGATCTGTGAGTTAAACGTGCTCTGATTTTGATCAGCCCAGAGGTTGTCTGATGGACAAATCTGCGAGTTACCCGTGCCCTGACTTTGATCACTGAGCCCAGAGTTTGTCTCATGGTTTGATAAAATTGATGTATGTTTGACGACATACCTGTTTTCCCTTGCGTGCAATAGGGGTGTATGCATCGTACAACCCATCATCTTGACTATACGATAACCAGTAGCTAGTGATCCACTGATTATGATCCTGTCTTCCTTGACTTGCAACTCGTGTTATCTTGACTGCTTTTCCAAAATCTACTTGCAAGTACTGACCCTTGTCGTTGTAGCGCGCCGACCATGCCCCTGTAATAAAAAAAATTCAATATTAATTTAAAACCACTTCTCGCGTGAAGGTCTCGTCCGTAACTTGCAGGCACTCAAGGCAAGCGACCACCAGCGTGCTGTGCCGTAACCGTGATGCTGTTTTAGATTCTTAACTGGCTTTTTTTTCCTTGCTCAAAGTGATTGGTGTTTTGTGCATTGGCGTTACGTCCGCGCCGTGCTTATGCCGTGTTCCGGGTATAGGATTAGATGGGAGTGAATTCTCGAGCAATGTGATTGGTACGGTACATGCCTTACCGTGTCAATACCGTGTTCGTGCCGTAACCTTTTCACAGTTATACGAAAGTACTCTTAATTACCTGTCTTGCCACCTCCTGCTTTCAAATTCAGTCTTCCTCTAGCGGCACCGTGGTTGGCGTCCCATTCGCTTGTGGCGCTGAGAGAGCTGTCGGGTATTACTCGACTCTCCATACCAAGTGCTTTTCCGTGAACAGTGCACTCTGGTTCAGGTGTTGGTGGAGAAATTCCTAGAAGAAATGAATCGTAGAATAATTCAACTTATTATTGGTCCCTTTTCTGTCTCTTTAATTACCACTGTAATCTTTGACTACAACTCACAAATATAAAGGTTAACAGCACATCATTCACATGATATAATTCTACCGTAATGTAAATTTTTTTTTTTCGGCTGCAGCCCTGTTCGCTGAAACGATAGATTTTCCCCGAGAAGAGATTTTTCCCAAGTGCTTAAGAATGACTCAGAGGATACTCGACTTTTAACAAAGGTTTTCGTTCTCATGGGAATGAACATGGCGGCATTTGATAATTCCATAGTATTTATGAAGACCACGAGTGTTAGTCCGACTGGGCCTCGAACCACTACCTCCAGCACGGAAGTCCGATTCTTAATCAACTGAGTTCAATAACTGATGCAGCCTTTTCTTAAGACACTATTTGTGTGATTTCATTGTGTAAGTTTTATTTATTATGCTATACCTTGGCAGGAATCATCCAGAATTACTTGCAGCTTGTTTTTGAGATCTGAGAATCTGTCGACTTTGACAACATAGTGGGGATCTCCCATAGCAATCTGTCGCAGTTCGTCAAAGTTGATTCCAGAACCAATTCCCACAGCAACATTTCGTACATGTTTTGCCTATAGTAAAATACCAAACAAATATAGATTATCATATTTTAAGAGCTTGGTATCGTTTTTATTCACGAGTTTTCGTATCATATCGCAAACAAGCGAGTCTACGAGTTTGTTAGATCTCTCCCTTGATAGACCTCTTCGGCTCTGACGTAATGTTTTCCCATTTCAGACCACGTCATTCCCTAGAGTATCATTTCTTTGTTTAAGGTTTGCGCTCGGTTTCACATGAGAAGACACATGAGTATGGATACATCTCAAACAAAGAATCTTATTCTCAAGGGAATGACACGTGGTCTGAAATGAGAAAACATTACCCCAAGCCGAAGAGGTCTGTTCGAGGTTTTTTCTACGGGTTCTCTGGTTTTCCTCCCTCCTCAAAACTTAACGCGCTAAACTAAAATTTCGTCGTTGACAAAACTGAAGGAGAAAACTAGAAGACCCAAATCCGGATAGATATCCCGAAAACACATATCAAACAAGTAACACTCGATCTCAATGATAGCAAACTGAATCTGAATACCAACCTGCAAAGGTCTTAACACCTGTGGGTAAGGTTTACTGCCGCGGTTCGTCTTGCCATCAGTAAACACGATAAGAATGTTGTCTTTATCTTTTCTGTCTCCTCCTGCAGGTGTAAAAAGCTGAGTTGCAGCCATTTCCAGAGCTCGGTCCGTACGAGTCCAGCCACCAGTGTATCTAACAAGAAGAAGAATGTGTCACCAACAATATTTGTTACCCTATTAATTATAATTACATCTGCAGTCTTCCCTGCAGCCATTTGTATAGTGTCGTCACACAACCGTCTCTCACTTACAGACAGCTCATTTCTAATTGTATTGATTGCGGCAATAAGATTGAAGGTACTGTATTGTCGTCACACAACGCTCCCTCACTACAGACGGCTCCTTTCTAATTGTATTGATTGCGGCAATAAGATTGAAGGTATGATAAGGTTCTCAAAATTGAACTGTAATCCTTCCCTATGTTGCAATGCTCGCGCCAATGAGTTTTAACTAATAATTGCTTCGAAGGGACTTAACATGTATTAAGGGGTTGGTGGATCATAGCTTAGGTGTAGCCATAAAAGGGTTCCTGTCAAAATAAATGTGTGAGTATTTCAGTAGGGCCAGATCTGTTATTGCTCTACAATGCTGGTATAAATGCAAGGGGAACGCCTTGCACTTCTTACTGAAGTTACCTTATTGAACGTATACGATCCATAATGCTGTTGAAGTTATGGTAACGACTGTCAGACATTTTGAACTCCACTTTTGCTTTTCCGCTATAGATGATAAATCCGAAGTGGGTTCCCTTTGGTGAGACCTGGAAATGCTTGATCAAATCTTGAATGAAGTCCAAGGCGATTTTAAAGTTGTGAGCACGTACACTGCCTGATGCATCGAGGATTATACCAATATCCAAAGCCTTGACACAAGCTAAACAAAATCACAGAAAAACTAATTTAAGTTAAATTTGCCTATAAGATGTGAGATTATAAATCAGAAAATAATGTGTTTTACACGGCTCAGCGAACAGACAAAGTTACTCACGAATTGGACAAGCTTCGTCTGCGCATGCCTCGGATTGTTCAGCGGATCCTACACATTTCTTCCCGGCACCCTGTGGTGCAGGGTTGTTACACAGTCTCTCTCGTACTCGAACTCCTCCTCCACAGGTTGCTGAGCACGCTGTCCAAAGTTTCCATGGCGACCAGTTACCATCAACAGCAGCTGTGTAATGACAAAAGTGTTAGAGTCATAAGGAGTTTTGCTTTTTAATTTTAGAATTTTTTTAAATTGAATATATTGATGATGTATTTTGTTAAATGTCGACTTCATTTTTGTCCTCAGTTGAGAGAAAAATCAGGTTCTACAAAGCAAAAGGTTTCCATTCAAGATATACGTCAACTAACTGAGTGAGTTAGATATTACATTGAAATGATCCTCTATTATTACTAATAAAATTATATTTTAAAAAATCTAAAACTAATCTTAAAATACTTAAGTAAATTGTTTGAATTCATTGAATAAGGTATGATCATATTTAATTACTATGTGAATCTAATGTATTAAAATTGTGAAGCAATGTTGAACTCCTGGACTTGACGCTTTATAAAATATTTTTATTATCACGTGAAGCTGCAAAATCTCTGTATTCTGTTTACTTAAACACTAGAGAAAAACGTTTGCGCATGCGTACATTTCAGCACGTTTTCTAAGAATTTTGAAGAGTTTGAGTGAGAAAACAAATGTTTGTTTTCTCCAAGTATACAAAAAATTTCGCGAGTATACTTTTGTCAGACCAAGATACTGTATTAACAAACACAATATGAAAGAATTAGCCTTAAGTTTCAAGCATGGACACTAAATTTTGGCATTTTGTGAAGTCCAATTTTATCCGGCATGTTTGAAAGTCAAATTTACAAATGTTTTGACTAATTTACATACGGATTCAGAGCATGCGCACGTTTTTCGTGTCGTTTACTTACGGACAGGACAGGCCTTTTCTGCGCAGCTTGCGGTTTCTTCCGCGGGTCCAAGCTGGGAGCAATCTTTCCCCTTGCCTTCTGGTGCTGGATTTGTACATGTCCTTTCTCGACCCTTAACACCTCCACCACAGGTCTTACTGCATGCCGTCCAGTCACTCCACTTGCTGTATCCACCATCAACATCGACTGACTGTTGCTCTGGTCATGAAATAAAACAAAATGTTTTGAAAAAACAAGAACGATTCATAATTAAAAAATATCATTTTTGTACTGGGAAAATACCGCTGTGTTTCTTGATTAGAAGCTCATTTAGTCAGCTTTAGCCTCGCTTCAGTTCAAGGAAGGAATGAAAGGCAAAATATTTCCTTTAACATTGGATTTATTTTTTCGTCAATTTTTTCCCTGTTCCCTGCGCCATCTTGAAAGGTAACCGTGCCTTTGCATCGAAGCGAGACGAACGCGGTGAGCTTGCAATGATAGAGACGTGAATAATTGTCCAAGGTGTTTAAAAAAGGTCTCTATCATTGCAAGCTCACCGCGTTCGTCTCGCTTCGATGCAAAGGAACGGTTACCTTTCAAGATGGCGCAGGGAACTGTGAAAGGGACTATTGGGCAAATTTAAAATAAAAAAATGGGTTAATGTCAATGAGTTTGAATGGTGAAAAGTCTCTTGGCGAGAATACAGACTAAAACATCTTTTTATTTCTTCTTTCAATAGGCTTGAATGGTGAAAAGTCTCCTGGCGAGAATAGAAACTAAAACGTCATCTTCTTTCATTTAAGAGACCCACATTTCCGTCCTAAATTACTACTGAGATGCTCTATTATTAGTCCAGAAGTAAATATTCTCCTAGCTCACCATCTTTTAGCCGGTAAACATAGTTCACCATCGGCCCACCAACACATTCTTGCTCCTTAGATTTGTCACACGGAGGGGGAGGGTTCCCAGTGAACTGGTAGCTCTTCGATGCCTCGGCAGCGCCATACTTAGCGTAATTGGCCTCAGCAGTAGGTCCGCTCCAGCACTCCCCGAAGAATTGCAGGCCAAACACTTTATAGCCCTTTTCTTTGGCCTTGGCAGCGCATCGACAGGCAAGACTGATGATGATCAAAAAACATTATTTAAACATTATTTAAACCCTTAACATGCAAGTCAGTGTCGTAGGGGGAGGGGGAGGTAGAGGGAGAGATTCCCCCTCCGCCAGGTTTCTATTTAATGTGGTTTTTTTTTAAACGAAAGGAAAAACCCTCGAGGGATTCCCGTGGTTTCGGCGGGAACTTATGCGCCAAGGTGTGCGCTCGCCTCTCAAACCTTAGCTGGGATTCTCACTATGCCAATAAACCGAGAGTGGGGATGGGTGGCCAACAAACTGCCAAAATTATAAATTATTTTTGTTCTTGAAAAGTATGATAAGATAAAAGGTTTCAAGATTTTCAAGGCTTTCTTTTTTGGTCTTTTCAGTAGAAAGGATGACTGGCCGGGTCAGATCTTTTGATGTACAGTTTTGTAAGACCTCCTAGGCAGGTTACGCTTACCTGTGTATTGATGCCTCAAAGGCATTCCAGTCCAGTATATGGCCATCGTTCTCATCACTGTTTATATCGCGATCATTGAGAAGTAGTTCTGTCAGTGTTCTATCACCTTTCTCAATGAAGCCGCCGACTTTTTCATAGGTTCGTTTGCACTGAGTGTGAGGTAAGAATGCTGTATGTATAAGAAGAACGTAGGTCGGTTGGTTGGTGGGTTTGTGGGTTGATTGATGGGATGGTGGGTTGGTTGATTGATTGGCTGGTCGGTTGAAGGGTAGGTAATTGGGAGCCTAGACTGTACTATCACGACTTACCTTGAGAATAAGAAAGCACCCCAAAGATGGCTACCAACATAAGTATGTGAGTCTCCATCGTGAATACCTGGTTAATTAAAATAGCAAAAGGAGATTTAAAAGGTCATTCATTTCAAGGTTTGTTAAGCCCCGTTTACACTAGCGATTTTTGCTGCGATTTTTATGGCAATTTTTATGAAATGTGAAATCTTTTGTCTCGCATCCTTCAAAAGAGACATTCGTCTAGGAAAATCTTGGTTACCTGAAAAAAAMTTTACAAGTAAATTCTTTACCATTATTTATTATGGACAAAATCGCGAAAAAAAATCGCAGCAAAAATCCCTAGTGTAAACGGGGCTTTAATTGGTTGCAGGGAGTTCGTAAAAAGATAGTTACAAATATAGCTTTTTATTTTGTTCTTTTGAAATATTTAAAAATATCTTAGAGACCGGCACTTCCCAACCAGTGTATTTATAAATTCACTGATTACCCCCATTAATGAAATCCTTTATAAAAAGACGATGATGAATAATTGGATTTTCGACGCTTAGTGTGCTACAAGAAAAAGCTATATCAAATCACTGTAGAAACCAGTTGTTACAAATATGTTCCCAATCCTTAATCAAAAAGTAGCTTTTAACATCAGAGTTAGTACTAATTCCTCTTTAACTCCGACGAAGGACTAGCGTCCGAAACGTCAGTACGTTTTTTAATCTTTTCATGGTGTATAATTTACCCTTTTATCATTACTGTTTCATTACTGAAACACCGACGCAGCTCACACTAGTTTTTAGCTAGTTATCTTTTCTTAGTACTAAATCAATCAATTTTTTCCTCGCTATTCTTTGAATGGCATTTAGGTTCCCCTCTACACGAGTAGGCTAGGACTTCACGAGATTATAAAGGGATCTAGTGAGACATGCTTTTCTTATCTTAGTTCTATCATTTATGTATCGTTTGTATATTAATCGTTCTAGAGTCTGAAGTGGTTGACAAAGTCTCATGGAGTCTTTTCATCTGTACATTGAATTGGGTATTCGTACGATATGTGCGAACTGGGCCATAAAATTCGTTCCATAGTGCTTCAAATTTATAGTAACCATGGCAAAGGTATAATACTACTCGAGTAAGCTGACAAAATTTCTACTTTTGACTATCCAGTAGTTAAGAAAACAGAAAAATGTATGGTGTTTTAAAGCCAAATTCTTATCTCGAAATCTTTGTTAATATATGACAAAACTTTGACTGTACTCTTTAGTCTTTGAATTTTCTGTCTGAAGTAAATTCAAACTTATTTATACGAAAAAGATAGCATTTTTGAGTGAGTTAGAGACGCGTCTTAGACGTTACTCACCATTTACTGATTTATTCCCAAAAAGGACTTCACTATTTTTAATTGAGAACTACTTAGAACATAGGTAGCGATGGTAACTGTATGGATGCGATTTAGGTATGCCAGGAAAGAATGTGCAAATTAAAGAACTGAGAAAATATAACACCTCGTCTTGTGTAAACGAACCTTTATTGTCTTTTAATTTTGTCTTTGTATTCTAATCCTTTGAAGATCAAATTTTTATTACGCTAAAATTCATTTTCGGCTTTTTAGTGACGTGTCTGGGAAATTATTATGAGCGGAGTTTATGAATTTTGAATTATTTACGTCTATATCGTTGCAAGGTCATCGCCATCCTCGCTTCGCTGCACACGCAAGGTTAAATTTCAAAATGGGGAAAGAAACTGTGAGTGCATTCTAATTTTTTCAATAATTATCGCTAATTGAAAAAGATGCAATTATCATTGAACAATGGCTGAAATATTAGTCTGCTTTACAAACCTGAATCATGAGCAACAAATATTTTTTTCGATATTGCTTTCTTAACATTTACAATAATGAAAATTAACTTTCGCATTCCAAGGATTTACAAGCAAAGACATCGTCGTTATGGGATTGAAAGTAACGTGGAATATAACAATTATTTCTCTTATAATGAATAGAGATTAGCACTTGGCAAAGATCAATTAGCATTTTAAACATATTTTGGAAACTTATAAACTCCTTGAACGATGATTGTTAATTGAATCTTTTAGTGCGTGTTAATAGCATGTATTCAGTTAACACGTGCACCCACTTTTGTTAGTATTACTATGCTACTTAAATCAAAATATATTTACTAACCATTTTAAGTACTAAATTTTCTACATTTCTCTTTTCTCTGTCTTTAACTTTAATTATTATTTTTCTTATTTTCTTCTTACTCTTTCTCTTACTTTTCGTCTCTTTTTATATTTAAATATTTAATATCCTATGAATGGAGTTTCATATCTCTCTCTCTCCTTTTCTCTTTTCTTTTCTTTTCTTAGATTTATTTTTGAGAGTTTTGTCGTGGGCATTTTTTATTTTGAGCGGAAACTATAATCTATATAAATATGTTATTTTTAAACAAATTGATTTTTAAACTCCGTTTCAGTAACGCATTTTAAATTTCGAGATTTTTGACGGTGAAAGAGAAATACCGAACGAGTCAATCGACAAACGATTTGGACCATGGCGACCAATCTGTAACACAGCCAATCTACCTAACATAATTTTTTATATCTTCGGATATCTTAATTTTGTCCGTTGTTGATTCAATACAAAAGACAAATATTCTTGATTAAATTTGTGTCTGAAAAAAAAATCATTTTAAGTTTTCTTGGAAAAATAATTATTTTTTGTCGCTCTCTTCCATGTAAATGTTGTATAATTAGCTATCTTCATCAAATTTGTTATACCAATATTTGATTTAAGACCACCTCAGTCGGCTGTTTATAACAGATCCCTGGGTACATAATGACCAGAAACAGGTATTATTAAAGTATTTAAGGGTCAATAAATATCATTTACCGCAATTTTCATAAACATGCAACTCTGTGTCTCCAAGTTGCACGCTGAAATTTGGCTTTTCGCTGCCGTCAATCAAACCTAATCAGTCGGTACCATTCATATTTTTTACTGACACCAGTGAAAAACAAATTTCAGATTGCAACTTGGAGACACAGAGTTGCATGTTTATGAAAATTGCGGTAAAGCCCCCTTTACACTGGCGATTTTTACGGCGATTTTTGCTGCGATTTTTGTGGCAATTTTCGGAAATATGAAATTATTTGTCTCATCCTTCAAAAAAGACATTCGTCTAGGAAAATCTTGGTATTCTGAAAACAACTTTACAAGCAAATTCTTCACCATTATTTATAATGGACAAAATCGCAAAAAAATATATATATATATATTTATCGCAGCAAAAATCGCCGCAATAATCGCTAGTGTAAACGGGGCTTAAAGTGTCTATCTTGTTCTTTCCTTTTCA
>NW_022258071.1:296328-327509 GCF_009602425.1 Actinia tenebrosa | reverse complement strand
ATGGATGGTTGAAATGGATAGAATGGTGAAATGAGGAAGGGGTGGATGGATGGATAGATTAGACCCACTTCTCCACCATCTTTTTCCCTCTACGAGACTAGTGATTATGGATTTCAAAAGATCATAAATAGATGGGACTAAGATATATAAAAAATAAAATAATTTTGGCCCTCACCTCTGTCGGTACCTCCGTTACCATGACCAACAATATAAGTGGTTCTAACCAGTTTTCGCTGTAATTCGGGAAATGAATTAAGGTACTCTGCTAGACATACTGCCGTACAACGCCTCTTGACAAGAACCAGAGCTAAAGATCTTTGTCGATCCTCGTTTTCACCCCATTCAAGTCTCAGCAACAGTCCTAGCAACTCAGCTACGCCAGAGGCCATTTCACTATGATAGTCAGTTGACCCTTTTTAGAGGAAAAAACACACGATATAAAAACTACTGGTCTATTACAATTGCAAACGGGTCCTTTGCAGGATAATCATTATCGCTGAATTTCACTTATTTAAACGAATTGTTGCTGAAATACCAAAGTCTTTATATGATCAATCTGCTTTTCCATTAATTGTGGCATACTTTCGATATCAAGAAACTAAGAATCTTATACTAAGTTTGTTTGTCAAACAGCAGAGCCACTTTTCAAGGGATCGTGAGCTGAATTAATTCATTTTTTCTAGATGATTTGCAAGAAGAAAAAAACTTCCTGGGAAAAAGTGTTACACAAACCTGCAATACAACGCTGCTGCAAGTAAGTCCTGATTCTCACACACGGTAAGCCTTGATTCTCAGCCCAGTCAAATCCATGTGGACAGTTTCCCTGCAGAAGCTCCACCATACGATAAAAAGCGACTTTCTCTCCACACTCCTGAAGAGTGCAAATACAGTCACAAATTATCTCAAAATGCACCAATGAGTTTAGTGCATTAGCGCTCTCTGACTTGGGAGAATTTAGGAGATTATCAATCACGCCGAGTATTGGAAAAATATCATCCTTGGACAAGATGCCTCCAGCTGAAGGTTGGAACACATCTTTGTACTCCTTGAAATCACTCAGTCGGGCAGCAAGGTTAAAGCACTTGGTAGCATATTCCATCAGCAATGTCAGTAAGCTCTCTTCTGTTCTAGTGTACTCGGCACAGTAGCACATCATTTCTGTTTGGCTTGTCTTCTCCGTTAATTCTGGGATATTTTCAGTTACGGTCAGCAGAGAAGCACCACCAAGGTTTGCAAGCAAACGTTGCATCTTCTTCAGCGTTCTTTCCAAAGTGGGTTCCCCAGCGGGAGATGCTGTAAGCCCTAGGATCTTGGGTCTCTGATATGCTTGTGTGTCATCTATCAGGTAGTAATCTCGAATAATAACGTTGTAGGGATGGTCTTTGTTGCAATGATGAGATTCGTCCAGGACAATCAAAGCAGCGTCTTCAAAACGCAAGGTACCATTGTTGATATGATTCCTATAACAATCAGCAGTCACAACGAGGATGTCATGATTAAATATAGGAACACCTTGTTCTAGTTTTCGCATCTCACCACAAATAGCACCGATGCGAACGGGTCTCAATGCCATCCCATAATTTACCGCTTGTCCACCATTCAAGCTTTGCTTGGTGGCATTCTGCCACTCATCTTTCGCAGACACGGGGACCTGCAGATTTTTCAGTTCATTTTTGAGGTACTCACTCTGCTGGATGACGAGTAAGACACGATCAACAAGGAAGATGATCTGACGAGTGGGATTTAAGACCAGCAGATGAGCAACAACAAGTGCTGCAACAAGTGTCTTTCCAGTTCCAGTCGGGAGAAAGCAAACAGCAGAATCATTAGCCATGGTTTTGTAATACAATTCTATCTGATAACCAAACGGAGCAGTTTCTGTATTTATTTGTGGATTGAATCCTTCATGAGGAACTTGTAAGGATGGATGATGACGGACTGGAGCTTTTTGAGATTTGGCAACAGTCTGCTCGTGTCTTCCGCTAGTAAAATGCTCGTTGGCCTGAGATTTTGAGTTAAGATGGACCTTGCAGTAATCACAAAACTTCAAATACGGTTCCGAGGTCACTTTTGCGATTTTGTTTTGATGCTTTGTGCTCTGAAAATGTTCTTCCGATTGCTGCTTGGAAATAAACGAAATCTTACAAAGGCCGCATGATTTGATGCTTCCAGAGTCATTGTCAGAGTTCAGACTCCTAGAACGTGGTTTTAGGGCTTCTGCTTGTCTGTCCAAGTCACTTCTGCTTCGATTCCTTCCAGAAAGTATTGCCTCGTTCAAACTTTTTCGTCTTGAAGGTTCCTTAAAGTTTCTTTCCCCTCCAATCACACCAGGATCTTTTCTGCTCTTTAGTGACCACACAGGAGGTTGGTACTTGACTCGCTGGATCATCCCAGCTCTTTCCATGGCATATAACGCAGAGTTGACATCTCGTTTTGTTGTCAAGCCAATAGCCTTTGAGATCTCTAGCGTCGTGAGTGGTCTGTTGTATTGCGTCATGACCTCAACGATGCTTTTTTGCAATRGATTCAACTCAAGATTCGAAGAAAGCTCTTGGAAGGATTCCGCTAGTGATTCCTCTGGGTCAAAATTAGAATTACAGTCAAAGCCATGACTGTTATTACTGAATCTTGGTCGCGTTGATGATCTTTCGGTATTGCGACCATTCAGGATTGTATCGGAGCATTTCCGGCGGGGCCCGTTGGAAAACCCCGAGAGAGAGTGCTGTTTCGCCAACGATGGTGATGAGCGAGTTCTGTTTATACAAACTCTTGATCCTCCATCAGTTTCATTGCTTTGCAAATCTACCCATTTAGATGTGTTTGATGTTAGTAATTCCTGATTAAATAAATTAGTCGCAGACAACTCGATGTCCACTCCGTTATGTCCTGTTTTCATCCACGTTAATGGCTCCGAGGCTACACATTGTATCACCCCATTCTGTTCGAGATCTTTCAAAGCCAAGAGAACACATCTTGGTGAGGTAACTGCTGGCAAACTCTTGATAATATCAACGGAGGTACAACATTTTTTGAATGACACGATTTGTGCCACAAGAGCCTTCGTATCTGAATTGCGATTGGAGTCACAAACAAGTCCAGCCGTTTGCGGAGTTTTAGCTTGGTGTTGAAAATGATCAATTGGATGGACACATTCTGAAATGCAGCCCAACTTTTCCAAGCCAAGTGTTGTGGGCTTCAGACATGACTCTTGCTTCTCCCATTTACTCATAAATGGAAAAACGTGGTTGAGTACACCAGGATGAGGTGGTAGCTGTTCATCCATAGGATCACCTAGAAAGTACAAAAGAAATGCGAGCAATGAAAAACCAAGGCTAAATGCAGGAAAACCTTATCGTCAAATGAGCCTGGTAAACTTAATTGGCTTTTCTTTCAATGGATCACTGGACTGAAATAAAATATGCAAAATAAAACAATGCTGGCTGTTAGGTCTGATGAGGTAGCGAGGAATACTTTTGTCCTGCCGAGATAAAAATTCGGTAATAAAAGCAGTAAGGATTTGACTTTCAAGACGAGAGAGGTGTCTTAGCAGGAAAACACAACAGACTTCCGCCTATGAGGCACATACAAAATGACAAATCATGCCCAAAAATTAAAATTCCCGTTGATTCAGGAAGGAATTTCGGGGTATTTCTGGAAATTTTATGATCTACCATTAAAAAAATCTCAATCCAAATTAACTTGGGCTAAATGAAATAAGAAGCGTTTTTCAGCTTGACTTCAAAAAACAAAAGCGACCACTTTCTTTGTTTTGTCAAAACAATAAAAGCCAGATGTTTGCAGAATACTTAGAGACCTTACTTCCTAGAAAGACGACTTGTGTAAGAATAATGGCAAGAGTCTGCAATTACATATACCTTCAGCAGAAAATAAAATATCGAAATTTGAATTTTTGGCTGCATTTCAAATGACTGTGGCATTGCGTGATACTATGATGATGAACTAAATCATCTAAGTTTTTGCAGTATTGTTTATCCTAAACATCTCTTGTCAAACTTGAGCGTCTTAAGAGGCCTTAATGCGCGTTAAATCTCAATATATAATGCGATAGAAGAACGAATGTAAAAGTGACGATAGTTTCCTAAGTAAAGTCTACGGCCGGATTAAGTCAAGGTCCCTATTTTAACTCCGACAATTCTGGAGAAAAATATTGAAATTCTGTTTGTCTCATATCTTAAGATAACCACAATTCTTATTTCAACTGTTTCTCTAACATGTCGCCTACACGTACCTTAGAAACCTAGTAATAACGGAGTAGTGGAATGAACAACGAAACAAGACCGTCGCTCACGAAGCTATACTACCGAGTTCTGCAGAGGTCACGCCTTAAGTGAGTAAATATCAAGGACGCTGCCACGTCTTTTCTACGAAACTTGTTGCTTCTCGGAAATGTTCGATAATAACAAAAGCTGGGGATTGCAGACACGGAAGTAGGGACTGTTTCCTGTTGACAACATCAAATGTTGTTGGAAGATTTCCATTGATCACTACCACTTTTTGAGAATTCTCCATTCTGGCCATTAATCTGTTTATCTAATAGTTATAACGAAATTATTAATCTATGAGGCCTAAGGTTTCAAAAAAGGATTATTACATTTTGCGCGGTTAACCAAATTCAATCATACAACTTTCAATATAACTTTGTTTACATTTTGGAAACAATTAAGTTTATTTCAATATTAGCGACAAAATTACATTTAGGTACCTAGTAAAGTAATCAACGAAAGTTTTTACGAAAGTTAATGTCATTGATATATTAAAAAAGGTTGAATGAACTAGAAACTAGAGAAATTAAAGAAGTTAGATAACACAATATTACAACCGGAAGTTGTTCGGCTGTTTCCGAGAATTTCACTATCATTATGCAAATGTGACCAGTTCTTGGAACTCGTGGACCCTCTTTCGCTGTATTTTATTATGCATCAATTATTTAGCGCGTTTTATGGCTTTCAAAATATTACTAAGTCTAGAAAAAGGTGTAAGATATGATGAGTTGCACCATAAATAAAGGTGTTTCTTGGTAGAAAAATGGTTTCTGTAACTAAGTGTTGTGTACATAAAGAACAGTTGGTGGTCCTGGTGTATGTAACATTCAATTCCTCGGTTGATTTCGTGCAAACAAAGTAAACGATATATTCAACCAAGTGCTTTTATACCTTATGTAGAAGAAAATAAAAATATGAGAGTTTAGCGTACTAGGCATGTTTATGAACCGCGCAAAGATGGTATCGCAGGCGAAGTCAAGATATCGCAGCGGTCCCGATAGGCAAACTCATCTTGTACAAAAAAAGTCTTCAAAGGCAATTTGGTGAAGTATTCTTGAAAATGACATGGATTCAGGCATTTAACTGTTCCAATGCTTACGAAAATTGAATAGCAGTACGGTTTGATATCTCAGTTCTAATAGCTGTCTTGCGCAAATTGCAGTACTACCTACCAGTATGTTGAACTAGATCAGTCTCGCCTTCAAAGTTGTGGAACTACTTGCGCCTAGCCTTCACATGCAGCCCATAAACAGGCAGCCCAAAATTAACACACAGTGACAAACACATAAACTGCTGGGATATCTGTTTGTGAGCCCTGTTATTTGCGATACATGTGCTAATAAAGTCAATGATATAAGTTTAGGGACATTCATGCTTCCATGCAAAATTACCTTGAATTTTTACGACTGCCGCCGGTGACCACCTAAATGTTCATAATAACAAGGACTTTCAAAGCAAAACAAAAAACAAAAAACAAGGACTTTCAAAGCCAAGGATTGGCTTCTTAGAAGCCAATGAGGTCACATAGAAGAGTCATAAGAGACATATACAAGTTTTCCATGAAATAATAATACATCATTGAAAGACGATACCTTATGAAGTGTACCGGTTTCCGCATACCTATGTATTAATACTTATTAGTGACTTTTGAATTGTTATAACCAAAAAAATTCCGCATGCCATCGTGATTTAATTTAACAGAATTACTGTAAAGGAAAAACTGGACAATAAAAGATGGCAACTCTTCTTTATTTCAATTTACAAAGTTTTGTTTTGAAACAACAATGAAGAAAGGTTGTAGGACTAAACCTGCACTGCCAGGTGGCACAAATCCAGGGATATTGAGTCGATAACGTTAAAGAGTCCCGAAACAAGTAAGGAACATCTGTCAAATATTTTATGCCTTAAATGTAATCATCAAAATGTTAAGCTGTAAAATAAGTCTATAACCGATCATGATATTTTTTTATTAAAAACGTCAAAACGAAACTGAAACGACTTGTACATTGTGGTCTCAAAATGTCGAAGACGTCGGTCCTATTTTTTTAAACATTTTTATTCTGCACTTCTTGTTCAATAAGTAATCATGAAACGAATATTACCAGTATTAGACTTAATATCACTAAAGTCACTATATTTTAGCTTAGTGTCTATAAGCCAGTATCATTTTCAGTCTGAGTCTTTCTTCCGTGATAAATATGGGGTTGCTGCAAAACTGAAAAATGATGACACGCAAAAGTAGAGATTGTTTTGAAAGATGCTCAGTAGAGTTTAGACATCCACAAGTCCCTGTTGTTGCCGTATCTGTACCATTTTTCAACATTTCTACTGATCTAATGCCAGTTAGGAGTTGATATTTAAGTCTAGATTATTTCTTAGTGTAAAGATAGATGAAGCTAAACCCGAGAGGTTTGGCAGTCATTAAACTAGACCGTTTATTGTACAGGTTGTTTAGAGAGATCTATGTTGGAACAAATTTCCATTGGTACACAGTAATAAAATCCATTATAATTACAAGACAAGCTACCAGTACACTGCTAAGAATGATGTTAGAAAACATTAGTTTCTTTATTATTATTTGTACAGCTTTAACTAACAGGCATTTGATTAATCGACTCAGTGGACGTGACGTAAGCGGTAGGAACAACGGTCCAGCAACGTTATCTTCTTTTATTCACAAGAAAAAGTGGTAAAAATTTCCAATATAAATGAAAAATAGTTGATAATCTTTTAAAAAAAATTACTTGAAGCCAAAATAACACGTTTTATATAGACTTTGGTCCTTGAAAAGTTGCCGGGAATTTCAGTAGTGATTTTCCAATATGAAAGCTATTACCGTAGTCAATGAAGAGTTAGCAACATTTTGGTACCTTTTTCTTCACAGAAAAATGGTAAAAAAAAATCAATATGAATGAAAAAGGAGATGATAGTTTTCGAAATAAAGTTAACAAACCTGGAACAAAATAACACATTATGTACAGACTTTGGTGCAAGAAAATTTAGTTATTGTCCTTGAAGTTCTTCTCCAAAGAAAACAGGTGAAAAATTCAATGTAATGAGATGATAATTTGTCTAAATGAAATAATTATAGACTTATTAAACAAATATATATTCATACAAATTGCTATGTATAGACTTTGGTGACAGTATAATCGAAAATTTAGCAATTTTCCACGATTATGCTACTACTGTGGTCTCTGAAGTGTCATCACCTTTTGCCACAAGCGACTTAAACATCGTTTCAGTAATGCCAAAAAAATTAAGATTTGTTATGACAACTTTGATTAATACTTTCTTAAAATTAAAACTTCCCATCTATCGAGTAAGTAGAATCAAAATATATAAGTCCCCATTCCTGAATCAATCGTTAAACGAAAGAAACAGAATCGTTAAACTATTAATAAGCTACGATGACTTGCACAACGACTTCAGCTCAAGAAAATCCCGTTATAAAACAGTAATTATTAAATCCTATCGTCATGGGAAATCACTATACAATTAATGAAGAATAAGGCTTAGACAACATAATATCTTTCCTAGTGTTATGCTAAAATGGTGGCCTTCGTAAAAATGATGACTAATATGGTTAAGACTATGAATACCACTGCGAAAATTTTCAACTTTTCAAAAATGTTATCGCCACAAGAAAACTCAGTATTAATTCTAAAGCAGAAGTCTCAAATATTATGATAGCTTTCCTACTTTACCAAAATCATGGCACGAATTCACTTAATATACTTTCTGGGAATGTTTTAGTTTTAACTTGCTGCACAGAAGGGGGTCCGAACTATGTGTACAAACGCTGTTCATTTACTTTAAATCTTAATTTAGAACTACTTTTGTCGCTTTAATGTTATCTAGAAACTTGTAAACTTTCCTAAAATTGAGATAGACTAACAATCAAAATCGAAAAATTGATCAGTATCGGCAAATAATTCAAAATTTTCCAAGATGTGCAACAGATTGAGAGGCTCAATTTCAACCAACTTATCTTCAATTTTCATGCATGCCCAGATCTCAAAAGTTAAAGGAGCTTACTTCACTTTCCATGAACAATATTTGAAAATTATCATTCTAGTATAAATTATCGATATTAATATCCAAATTTTCCAAATTTCATATTTTTTTATGTACGCCATAAAAATGGCGGACGCTATCAGTTTACATAACTTACCATAGAAAGAAGGTGACCACGAACTTGCTCGTCAAATTAACTGTATATAAATATCAAGGTTAACCAGAAGAGTACATATAAAACTTGCTGAGAAAAGAGTTGATCATAAGCTTGCCTTTTCAATCGAACTTGTTTCAGTCTTTGACTTAAAGAGAGGTTTTAGCCGTTTAAACCTATTTGTTTGATCGCCACAAAAACAGTTCATATAGTTCCACTGCATGAGCTAGTCACACTAAAATTAGAAAATCACATCATTACTTAATGATTAAATAACGATTTCCTTAGCCTGTAGCACTAATCTTTTTTGGGGGAAAATTTGAAGGTATTCTTATTTTAAAGTCACAAAACGCCACAAGTGTTTCCCCGATTTTTTTCAATGATCGACACGTTCAATGTATCAAAGATGGCGGTCCATGAGTTTTAAGCTTCAATAATTTTGTTGCAGCCTGTGTTAAGAAAAAAGGCAAGAAACTGATGCATGGTAGGTAATGCACTCAAATGAGATAAAGAGGACTCAAATGATGTGCCTAGACTTCTTGACTGTTTATTACGAGAAAAATCGATGACAAATAAGTTGTTTCTAGAGAAAAACCCTCGATGGCAAGGAATGACAAGAAAGGGTACACATCTTTCCATACAAGGAAAATGTCCCAAAACTAACTGTACTGCAACGATGAACTCGTAATTTCTACCGATTAAATCGAGTATGTTTGGAAAAGTTTTGCCTTACATCTAAACGTAGCCGAAATCTTCGTTAGAAAAAGAAAAATTCGGTCCCCACCATTCCATAAATACCTAGATACGCTAAAAGTTTATATTCTTGGAAAACGGTCCTTTTCGTGCAGATCTATGTCAAAGTTGAATAAAGTAAAAAGAACAAGGAACAATTAAAAAAGAACTGAATAACGAGCAAGCAGGTAAATCACTGATCAACAGTTTGAAATATTTATATCATTAAAACTAAATTTCACCGCGGAGAGCAGGCAAAACTATTCAAAACGGCAAATGTGTCCTAAGGTAAAAAGAACGAGGATGAAAAGAACAATTAAAAAATAACTGAATAACGAGCAAGCAGGTAAAGCCACTGATCAACAGTTTGAAATATTTATGTTATTAAAACTAAATTTCACCGCGGTGAGCAGGCAAAACTATTCAAAACGGCAAAAGTTTCCTCGTGGCGTGGCTTCAGCAAATCTGCATGATGGTCTTACTTTAGATGTCTTTTGCGAAGAAGTTTTCAAAAGAAAAGCAACTCGAAACAAAAATTATTAATAATCAAAATAATAAACTGAATAAAGATAATGATTCTATCAAATGCAAAGCTGTTGTTTTTAACAGAACGCGAAAAGGTTTTAATTTCTCAGAAAAATGGGAGAAACTGAAGCCGCGCATTTTTTTTGCTAGAAACGTTACGACATAAAAGCCTAAGATGATAAATAAAAAATACATTTTCTTAATTTTTTTTTCTTGGAATTTCAATTATTCCATGTGTTATATTAACATATCCATCGTAGATTCGTGGCAAGAGTAGAATTGCTGGAGTTTTGCGGCAGAAATTTGGACACCTCAATGATGCCATCGATGCACATAAATTTGCCTCCAAATCCTTCATTTCTATATGAAAAATCAGCAAGATTAAAAGACAGATGTTCATTCAACTATCAATTTGTATGCAATACCTTGGTTTTCTTCGAATAAAGTGTGCTGAAAATTGCTCGTCCAAGTTCTGGCTCCACTCACGTAAGGTTGTCTGTTTGAGAACATGTTGTCCACGAAGGCTAGGATAGCCCTAGCAGCACCTTCACTTCCAAAAATCAACATCTTTAGGCAGATTCTCTATTTATATGCCTAATGTTTTCAACGTAGTTTACACGTGGTATATATTACTTTCTTATTTCAGTTCTTTTCCAAGAAATACACAGGAAATGGATCAATTTTGGTTGGTCTTGACTGAGCGTTGTGAATGCTTGTCAATCAAGACAACACCATATATGGACAAGAGGTGGATAGGAGCGCGTAAAAGAGAAGAAATATGAACTATAGACATTGTCATTGAAAAATGCACCGACAATCGTATTTTGAGCTGTAATCTGTAGTTATTTTTAAAGGTTAAAATTAAGAATTTGGAACAAAACATTTTTACTCAAATATATTATTGCAGTGGCCACTTAACATTTTTTTGAGAAAAAATCATTTTCAAGTCTCGCATTTAGTGATCATGTAGAGTAGTGTGCTGTGTGTCGAAAATAACGAAATCTTAAAGTAAATCTAAGAGATGCTAATCTTCTCAGCCATCCACTTTTACTTTTAGAAAGCTTATAAGGCTTTCAAAATAATAAAATAATAAGAACTACTTAAAAAACAGAGTTTCAAAAGAAGATTGGTAACTACATATTTACGCAAAGGATTGTGGGAATGAATTTAAAAAGTTCCGCCATCTTGTATCTCATATTGCACAACACAAGGTATTTACCGCCTTTGAAATATCAAAAAGTCGACGTTTTGAAAATAATGATGATAGCAATAAGTATATTCACATAATCCGAAGCCTTAAATATCGAATTCTATCGTAAATATAAAGTGAAGTCTATTCAAGAAAAAAAAATCAGTGCAAGGATCTTTCACCTTGCCGATACAATCTAGGTTAACCATCTCTGTAATACATGGAAGTAACACCCTCAAGTTTTGCATAAAGTTTTCTATAATTTCCTACCGAGATTTTCGTTAACAAATGAAATAAATATTAGTCTAATGGCAGACATTTGTTCTATTTTTCTTCTATTTTGTCTCATTTCCGTTTCATTTTATATTTTAGTATTTTAGAAAAGCTATAAATTTTAATTATACATGTGACTTTACCGTGTCCTGTTTCAGGGTTCCGGAAAAGCTTTTTTCTTTAGTTTTATGGGAATTTTGTGATGCTGATTTTGTTGTTTTTGCGGTTCTCATTTTTTCACAGCTGCACGAGTTAAATACCGTAACAAAAATTCCTAGCGCGTTTCCCCCCAATTTTATTATTACATCAACTGCTCCAAACAAAAGGTGGATAACTGAGAGTAATTCAATATTTTTTAGAAGCTTGAAACCTAAAAATAGGAGTATAATATTTCAATCACAAAATATTACAAAATCCCCACAAAAAAGCCAATGTTTCCTTTCTTATCTAGTCATCGTAAATACTAAAGAAAGACCCTCACGTAGTGCAAAATGAACGTCATTTTCTTATCGCTAATCATTTTTTTTAATTAGCTTGCTTATTTCGTAATACTTACCATTTAATGAATTTCAAATGTCGGATCCGCCATATTGGAATGGCCTTAGCACAGGTACCCCACCAAATAAAATATTGAATAAAACTTGCGCACAGGTGATGCGCACGAACGTACACATCGATATGAAAAATCTTGACAACATCGATAAAACTTTCTAAAATCTGGAATGAAATCTAATATCGATAATATTTTATATAAAATTCTCGTTTGATTTACAAGGGAAGCAACCAATGGCTAACAAACCTGTGGCCCTCTTTCTATGATCGAATTTGAATTTAAATCCTGATTTTGTAAGGAATGGATCCGAAGAACCTGAAGAAAACCCCTCGAAGAAAACTCCTCGGGAGAATACCAACAAGCAATGGCCGCGATATTCAGCATACTCTCTGATGAAAAATAATTCAGCAATATTTCCAGGTTCCATTTTATTATCTTAAATTCRAAACGGAGCCTTGTTTTCGTTAACCAAAGATTACTATTTTAAGCCTCCTCAAATGACTAGCTTTCCACTTAGTATAATTACACCTAGTCCTCTCCATTGCTGTTGTCTTAGAAGTGTCCGATATCCAATCGGCATGTGGTTAGGTCTTTAATATTCACACCTGTTTGATTGTGATCTACTTCCTTGTTTGTTTGTCGGTCTTTATAATACACTCTACAAAATTACTTGATTCTGATTGCATAAGGGAAGTACAATTAAACTCCAAATTGTACTCTTTAGAGTCGCAATTAAGTTGCTCTTTTTTTTTCTTTTTTCAAAAAAAATCGCACAATCTTCTCTTACAATTCGGAATCTATAGATACTCGTGATATTTAAAGTTCTCAAATTGAACTCGCCTAAAGCCTCTTCCAATTTTTCAAAATATCACTCGTACCTATAAATTCCGAATTGTACTCGAGATCGTGCGATTTCCTATATAAATTTATAAATTAGACTTTATCTTATGACATTAATAAGGATTCCAAATCACCATGGGCCTTAAAATATCTCACAAATAATGGAAAAGTTTTCATTATTTGAATTTTACTAGTCGTGTGATTTTTTATTTTATTTTTCATTTTTTATTTGAAGTGCAGTGCTTTTAATGACAATTATGGTGGAAGGTTCTAGAACTTTCGTTAAGCTAATTTCTCAAAATGCTCAAATGATGAGAAACGAATTATATTTTCCCTGCATCCTTTGTAGTGGCTCAATTTAAAAATGCGGTTTTTTTGTTTTTGTTTTTTTAATGACCGCTTCGTCGGTTTAGTAATCGTGGCGTCTTATCCCCAAGCTTCCGGATGGTATCGCAACAGGGGAACACATTAGTTAAGTCAACCGATTTATTCGCTTTATATTGGGAAAGGAAATATAAGAGTTTAACCTTTTCGAGAATATACACCTATTTCTATCTGAAATCTGAGACCGAAAGGAATTGTGGGTTGTAAGCTGTAAATTATTTGTGGTTTTAATTAGTAGTTCGCAAAAAGTTTATATCTTGATATACTAACTTTGAGCGATGACCTGCGCTGGCAAACTATCTGGGTAAGTGTATATTGAATTTTTAACACTCAGTCCCCCACGATTCCAATCGGTCTCAGGTTTCTGATTTCAGATATCCAACCGACAACGTTTTTTGAAATAGTTGTACCCTAAGACATATCAATTGGAATTTAAGAAACTTGATTTTTTTGAAGGAGGAAAACCGGAGAAAACTCTCAGAGAAAGGAAGAGAATTAACAACTAACTCAAATTACATGACAACGGGAATCGATATCGGGAATCAAGCCCCGATTGCACCAGCCATCCATGCTTCCTTAGTAGCTATGCTATGATGGAATGGTGCTCCGAAAACTGTATATTTGCTTTCAAACCCAATCTTTCTCTAGCAAAGAAAATAGCCTTATCGGTGTTTGAATATATCATATTTAGATGCAACACAACGAAAAATAGAAAAGTAAGAATTATTAAGAGGAACTTCTCTTACTATAATTAATCATTTAACTAAGGTAGCAAAGGAAGTGTTCTCCTTTTTCATTCTCAGCAGTGTTCATATTACGCAGTACAACTGTAATTTAAAGGTTTAAGGAGACTGAGAAATATTAAAAGTAGAAGATATTTGATTAGAACTTGTGTTACTTTTTCCTCCGATATACCATCCCATCAATGGGAAATAGTGACACTCCTACTAATGCTACTGCAGTTGATCACGTAACAAGATACAGGGGAGGAGGAGAGTAAGTTACTCTGTGATGGACAAGCATCCCATCCAGGGGTAATAGTGATATTCTAGTCACTTCATACTACTGCAATTAATCACATATCAAGATAAAGGAAGGAGGGTAAACCCTGTGATAGACAAGCATCCCATCTAGGGGTAGTAGCGATACTCATATTCACTTCATACTACTGCAGTTAATCACATAGCAAGATACAGAAAGAAGGGTTAGCCCTGTGATGGACCAACATTACATCCAGTGATAGTAGTGATACTTCTAGTCACTTCATGCTACTGCGGTTGATCAAATAGCAAGATAAACGGAGGAGAATGATGAGGGTAAACCTGTGATGGACAAACATCCCATCTTGGGGTAATAGTGATATCCTAGTCACTTCATACTACTGCGTTTGATCACGTAGCAAGATAAAGGGAGGAAAAGGATGAGGGTAACCCTGTGATGGACCAACATCACATCCAGGGATAGTAGTGATACTTCTAGTCACTTCATGCTACTGCGGTTGACCAAGTAGCAAGATAAACGGAGGAGAATGATGAGGGCAACCCTGTGATGGACAAACATCCCATTTTGAAGTATCTTTTAATCGACTTGTTGAACATAACCTCAACTGGAAGGATATAGCGTTTGCATTCCGCCATGAAAATTATCTTCCAAACCCAACAGTTAAAACTAAAGATCTAAAAAAAACTGGGTGTTGACAATAAAATGTGATCTTTACAACATAACATCCTGTAAAGATAAGTATATCATTTAATTGGTAAAAAAAAACACTCGAAATTAGTCCAGATTTGTTCAAAAGAGCTGGGAAAGAATGCCAGGAAGGCTGATTCTAGACAAGATAAGAGATCGAAAGAAATCAACTTTTGTGGTGTTTGTTTCCTGTTATTTGTTTTTTGCTTATACGAAAATATGAGGAAGTCCTGATTGATGTATATTGTGTATAACTCATATAATATTTCCCTGAAATTGGGTATGGGGATTTTCGTGGTTCTTCTTTCTGAGAAAAAGCCGGTTTTCTCCCAGCTTCTGATTTTGCTGAATACGACAAAACTCTTTGAGGAAAAACGTCGTTCCTAATCAGCTCGAGAGGTACTTTTCAGTTTTCCCTGTTCCTTTAGTATCTACATAAGGTCAGCTTCAACCACACCACCATCATTGAACAAACTCTTCTTTAAAAAAAGCGGTTTTCTCCCAGCTTCTGATTTACTGAATACAACAAAACTCTTTGAGGAAAAACTTCGTTTCAAATCAGCTCGAGAGGTACTTTTTTCTCCTGTTCCTTTAGCATTCAAATTATAAGTCGGGTTCAACTATTGCACCATCATTGAACAAACTCTTCTTTTAAAAAAATTGGTTTATTCCCAGCTTCTGATTTACTGAATACAACAAAACTCTTTGAGGAAAAACTTCGTTTCAAATCAGCTCGAGAGGTACTTTTTTCTCCTGTTCCTTTGGCATTCAAATTATAGGTCGGGTTCAACTATTGCACCACCATTGGATCTCTAATAGACAATTTTTTTCATTACTTCAGTCATTTCAATTCCACGAATCTTTAATGCGTACCTGACTTCTATCATATACTAATTTACAGTAAACATCTCCTTTCTATTGCCTTAATCATCGTAATGTGATCCTTTTCATTCGAGCCGGTCCAAAGTTCTGTTTGTAATATTTTTATGGCAATGTTTTCCGTCTCTTTAATACAGCCTTTCATTCTTCACGAGTCCAATGACAAACATTTAAGTTTTCCAAAATCCATAAGAATTGAACACTTTGGCAATAAGATATGCGTGAGGAAACTAGGCCTGAGAGCGCAGCGGAGATTTTATTTCCTCAAACTCCAGTTTTGTCAATATTTTCATCTCAGTCAAACGTTATTTCAAACTAAACCACAGTTCATCCTTGCCATATAAAAATCCACTTCAAATTGATTATGGAATGAGGCTGATGACCACAGCGGGCTTGTTTGCTACAGGTTGTTAAGTGCTACCCTCATAAAACAAAGCCAAATTTTACTATATTTTATCCATTCTCATACAAACGAATTACTTAAGTTACAACTCATCACCGGTTAAAAGACGGCTAATAAAGTTATCTGCAAAATGCATACTTATATCACAACGACTTTCAAAAGGAAACAGTGGCTCAGTTTTTCCGCGTCTTTGAATTATGCAGCGGTTGACCTTCGTTCAATGCAAATGACACACAATTTCAACTTTTGGGTTTTCTTTCAATATTATATTTTACAGCAATAGTATATTATTACTTCAACTAAGCACGAATTTTATTCCATTAAAACGCTACCAGACAGTCTTGGTTGCGGTACTAACAAGCCTACACGATCTTATCCTCAGTTATTATGCTCTCACTACCGACGATTCGCTTCTTGCTTCACACAAGCCTTCCCTTCTATTGTTCTTGGGCAAAGCATACACTTGAATTCTAGTTTACTCTCTTTTACAACAGATCAAGTTCAATAAGACTCTTCCTCTACTTTACTCTTTACATGTTCAACGTCCTTACGCTTTTCCTTAGTTTGGTTTACTCGCCGTCTATTAACATTCAAGTTCAGTTCTTTTTTTATGCTCACATACAAAGAAAATAGGGACCTAAAGGAAGGAAGGCGCCTTGATTGTCCCTATATCTTTTTAGTAAAAACAAATGTTTTGTCTAATGCATCTTCTCATATTAGATACCAGGGTTTAGGGCCTCTGAACCATCGTCAGCAAACATGACGCATGTGAAAGATGCCTTGAAAGATGCTCTGAATTGTAAAATTTTCTTGTAATCTGCTTTGTATTGTACCCTTTCTAGGTAGTTCTCTTATTCTTGTAGCATTTGCAATCAAAATTCACTCAATTTTAAATGCGTGTACACGCTTTGACAAAAATTACTCAAAATTTCGTTGTGGTATGTGCAGGGACCAGATTCAAGTAGGATACTCTCCCTACTTCACTGAGCTGTGTATACCAGCAGACTTAATCATCCAAGCGCAGGGACTAGATTTAAGTAGGATATCTTCCTACTTCACTGAGCTGTGTATACCAGCAGAGACTCAATCATCCAAGCTTGTTTGATGCTATGAAAACCTATACCTACGCTGTGTCGTCTATTTGTCCTGAAAACATTTGTAAATTTCTCTCGATTTATTTGCTTTTGCTTTCAATATTTTAAAATAACAGTAATTTACTGAAAAGTTTAGGAGTTACAATCCTCAAGTCATATTTAGGGCATAAAATCAACATATATAAATAGATATAATAGGATCTCAACGTGAAAAAAACAAACACCATGAAAGTAATGTCAAAAATTACAACCTCAATAAATGCGGACTAACAACACGAAAAGGAACTTGCAAGTCAAGTTTGAAGACTACCAATTAGAATCATAACAAACTAAAATTCTTAGCTGAAAGTCAGGAGCGGAAAGTCAGTTGCAGAGACAGGATATGGCATATTTCGTTTTCCTGTATTTTTGATTCATTTTTTGGTAGTCTTATTCCTGGACGAGATGCAACGCTAAATTGAAAATATTTAATGTAGTTTCCCTGTTGAGACATTTAGAGGAAATTATATTAATTTCATTTTCAGTGTTCAAGATTAATGTCATAAATCTGTCACTGATACAGGCAAAAAGCAAGCAGATCAAATAATGAACAGAAGATGGAGAATAGGAAAATGAAAATGATGATGTAACTTCAATGAACTAAAATGTCAAAAGCTGGTTTGTTAACATTGCATCTCAGAAACATGTTGATCAAGGTTGCGCGATACTTCACTACTCGATACTCCCAATTCAATAATCATGACACATATCTGAGTCCAAACGTCGCATTTTATAAACAGGTAACAAACAAAAAAACACATCATTTTACTCAGTTCTAATGAATGGCAAGTTTCAGTTTAAAAAAAAAAACTTCATTTGAAAAATGCTTCCAAAGCAGATTAAACCCTGAAAGAAAGTATCAGTTGAAAAATTTGGAGGTAGAAGTCTCCTTGAATAGCACAGAGGTTTTAAAGCTTTATGAGTTATTGTGTTTAAATCATTTTTTTCAAAAGCAATCTTCAGATTTATGAAAACTCTTTTAAAAAGATTTCTTTTTTATGGCCAAAGATGCCACTTGCATCCAACTGACGTGCAGCATGTCGAATTTAAGATTAGAGCTTTCTTCAGTGCATGAAAAACATACTTCTTTGGTCTGTCCTTAGCTGTGTTTTACTTGCTTTCTAAGGAGCAACATGCCAAATTAACGTACTTTCTTCAGTGCATGGGAACCGTTAGGAAAGATCTCTGGCCTGTGATAAGGTTTTGCTTGCTTCCTAATGTACAATATGTCATCAGCCATATATGCAGCAGCTTTTAATGGTGTGCCTTGAAGTTCCATTTGCTTTCAAATGTGTAAGATAAGATAGTTCTTTCTTTCTTTAGATAAACCCTTTGTGCATAGATAACAAATATTTTTGATCTGTACTTTCTGATGAGCCAATACATGCAAATCAAGGATAGTAAACACTTTCTTCACTGAGATAAACTAGCTCTTAAAGCATAGACAAGAGATGACTTTGGACTATGTTCAAAATTTACTTGACTCAAATCAGAACACCTATATAAAACTCTAATGCAATTGAAGGCAGATTTCTAAGTACTTACTGTTAAGACTACTTTCATTATAAAGATAACATTCAAATCAAGAACACCTATATGAAACTCTCATGCAGTTGAAGGCAGATTTCTAAGTACTTACTGTTAAGACTACTTTCATTATAACATGTTACAATCAAAACATCCAGTGTAAAGAAAGGATGGACTGCCTTCTTCCTTAGTATATCAATTTTGGAGGCTAGACTTTCAGAAAACTAAAACTTGATAAAACTCTTATCATCATTATTGAGATTCTGTTTGTACAAACTAAATGAAGCTAGCAAATTTGTGATGGAAAAGGCACATCTCAGAAGATTCCTTGAGATTTGATTTGAGAACTTTGATTTAAAACTAAACACCGAAGATGGAAAATTGGTGCAGGAGACAGTTTGTCGCTCAAAATCAGTAAAGAATTGTCATCATTTCTTTACATTACGTTATTTTCCACTCGTAGTTTACTCCAAAAACATCTTTACACCTGAAATTCAATGCAGCTAAATGGATAAATAGCAGAAAAGATTTGCATCCTGAATTCTGAAAAGGTTTCGTTGTGTTTTGAAAGCAAAAGTAACAGAAGACGCTGTGTACACACGTTTGAAGAATGGAAAGAACTGAAGACTTCTTATGCAACCAAACATTGATCCATACTAAATGATAACTATATTGCTGCTGTACTAGCTTTAATTTCCTTATATAAAGAAACCCAAGCCATTTGATATAGAAATGGCCAAAGTCGATAGTATATAGAACAAAGGTCTTACTTGAACGAGGCACAGCCCCTTTAGACAAGCCAGTTTGATGTTTGCAGGAATATCCTATTAATTAATAATCGCCCTTCAATTTTAAATAAACAACAAACACTAGTCCAGTTGCAATCTCTTTAAATGTAAGAGAGGCGAGTAAGTATAAAAAACACATTTGTTTTCTTGCAAAACCGTTTGGCCCGTTTTAAGAAGGCTTTCGGTAAAGTCAAGCAGTTACTGCAAACAGTTAATTATACAAGTTTACGCTATGCTCMCCCAAATCATACACTATCATTCGTTATTTTGCCTCGGAAAAAGGCGCCAACTGAAGAACAATGTAAAAAAAGTGAGATGAACAGAAGCAATTTCATCCAGAAAGGAGGTTGGGTAAAGTGCGAACGAAACTAGCAGGCCAGCCAGCCCCCATCAACAGACTCATCATAAATGAGCTAAAAGCACCCCCCTGCATCGTCATTCTTTTGAGACTAACAAACGCCTAAGTAGTCCAAACTTCAAGTAATGTCCTTCGAGAAGCAAATATCAAATATGTATAAGAATGGTGGTATTTTAATTTCCACATAAAATGAAGCCAAAACGATGTGCTGAGCACTGTAGGCTAGACTGATTTGAAGTATGACGTGTACCTGTGTATGTATATACAGATGAGCTAGACGATGGGAAGAATATTTGCATCTACTTACAATAGTTAGAAAACCTACGAAATGAAGGGTAAAACGAGGATAAAAACGTAAGCATGTAGGAAACATGTTGATGAAAATTCTGTAACGATTTTGCGAAAGCAATGCCTGGTAGTGTACTTTGCTGAGAGTTCAGTCCAGTATCATTTGGCAAAACCTTTTGTCTTTTCGTTCAATATAAACAAGCCATACTAAGAACTACTATTATAAAAATTATTTGAAACAAAAAAAAAAAAAAACTCTTACGTTTTTCTTCACGATGCAGTATGAATATTTACAAATGAAAGCTGATCATTTCTCATAAATCACTTTAAAGGGGAACTTGCATAAAAAGCTTCATCTGTGTCAAGGTGTCTCAATTTTAACCCTGCCGCCTCTTAAGACGCTATAGATTATGTTGAGTTACCCAGAATCTATAAAAATATACAGGCTGTGGTTCTAATAAAATAAATCTACCATTTCATACCATATATTTAATCTTACTTTACTCAGCAGTGGCTAGAGAGAACAGTGAGATGAAGTCTATAGTATAAGCAAGTATGGATGTACCTGTCTTTGTACTCACAATTCAGTAAGGCTCAATCATAATTATTATATTTTCATAAAGTTTATAACAAATAAAGGAATAACGTAAATGTATAATTTGTGATATTTACCTTTGGCTATGAATTGGCTTCCAACATCAGGGGCACGTAGCTCATCGTAGTATCCTTGACCACTGTTTGCCATTAAGTGGAAACTCGATGTTGATATACTTGGTTCGTGTACACTTCTTGTTGTGTTATTGTGTTGTGCTGTTGTCACGTCAATATGAAATGGGTTGCTGGTACAATGATCACTATCATTATTTACCATTAAACAATTATTGCCATCCAACTCGTACCCATTCAAATCCGAACATTGCTGCTGTTTTCTGTGTTTTGATAAACTAGCTTCACACAAGTTTGTTTCCATTGCTTTAAAACGCTTGATATCGCGTGATGCACTGACTTTAAGTAGTTAATATCACAACGGTCACTAATTTACAGAAAACGATCACAGAGAAAAAAGTATGTCTTTTTGCTCTTCTTATATAAAAGCTAAGGGGTCAGTGTCCTTGTCCAAAGTCGTCCATGTCTACTAACCGCTTCACAACGGAGCTTGTTATTTCCATCACTGTTCAGCACATTTTGATAGCAAATATCTTTTTCTACTAGTCTTACCTCAAGATTATGAAATTTCAATTTAACTTGGTGTAGCAGTTTTTCCTGACGGCCAAGATACGTAAAGAAAAATGTTTACATCATGAGAAATCAGAAATTAGCTGATCTTGTGAAGATCTTGTGAACGGTACGTTAACCTTCTACAAGCACAAATCCGTATGATAGTCAGAATCCGATGTTTACAAGATGACGTATGAATGGTTTGTACTTAGCACTKTTCTTGTAGCGTCTAACCGTGGTAAATATTGTTGGGCACCCTCTTACAAGTAGCTGCTCAAGTGACATCGGCGTGACTTTTAAGAGATTTGTTATTCTCACTACGTAAAACAATTATGCAGCCGTAACATCAATTCTTGGAAATGCAGATTCTGAGAAAAACGATCCTATTGAGAGTAACAATTTGAACTTCCTGCTCGAGTGCTTTCGCGGGTACAAAATCGTACAAGCTTTTCATTCCTTCCTTTCTCATAACTTTAAACTTTAAATTTAGTTTGGTTAAGTTGACTTTAGATATCTTCTTCTACGTTGTAGTTGTAGTTTCTCCAAGGCCATATTTTGGGAATTGTTGTTGAACGCATATGCAAATTAAAGAACTTGACCTAAACGCAACCTCATTCTATGTTTAGCTCGCGAACCACTAAATATTACGTAATAACTGAAAAAAATCGATTTATTTGCGCGTGAAAGATATTCTAAAATGTTCAAAGGACAAAGTACCTTTAATTAAGGGTCACTTAAAGCTAAAAATGCCTCCCAAAAACAGGTAAAATTGAGCAAACATCTTGGACGGGGGGCTTCATTTCTTGGAAAACCCGGAAGTAAATACTTGAATATCCGGTCGAGGTCGAGAGGGCTTTGGTTTTACGTAGGTGCACCCAAGTGGAACTAAATCCCACGTGGTAGCATGGCTAGGACAGGAAGTCGTTCATTGTCACAAACAATATGTTTATAAATACAGCATAGAAGCTGCAATTGTATTGGTTGGTAGATGTTTCTGGTACATCGGTAAAAACCAATCACGGAGATAATTTCTAGTGTTGATATGATAATAATGTATCTTGTTAATCGATACTGTTAATACTACCGTGCGATCTTTTGTAGCATGAGATTTGTGTTGTTAGAGCAGACGTTACCGAGTTATTGTCATTTCACTTGAGTTTCACTTAGAAGTCGTATCTATTCGTAGGCGCCAAGTCAAACAAATAGATCTGCATCTCTTTCAGAAGAGAAAAACTGGGGGAAACAGAGAAAAAATTCTTTCCATTAAAGTTGTCCTTCATGCACACCAAAAACATCACTCTCATATGCGGATATAATCACATTAAAGAACCTTTAGTATATACTCTGGAAACACTAGACGGGGGCACGCACTGAGTTAATGGCCAAGTGAACAGTATTTCTTACAAATACCCGCACATAAAAATAATGGTGAGTCGATATATCATAAAATCTGTAATTTCTCAGTATGTTGCGTGACTTATAATTATCGCTGTTACATTGCTGTCACGTGCGTTACAGTTCATGTAAGTACGCTTTGAAGGCGCTATAAGGAATTAGATATCCCAAAAATTACTTGAAAATGTTGACGAATGCTTTTGAAGGTTCTCAGGGTTTTTTTCTTTTTCTTTTTCTTCTATGTCATGGAGGGAGAGGGCTGCAGTTGGGAATTGCCCATAATGCTAAGACAGCCACTTTAAGGTAAAAATCTTTATATGTACCAAGGATTTGGTATTTTAATCAACGTAAAGCTTAGGTGGTGCGTAGGAGTGAAGTTTTCCCAAATGTGTTCGTTCATCCATTCATATATTTTTTACCATTCATTCATTCAGCGTTCGTTCCTTATTTCTATCCTTCATTCTTTCTTTTTAACATCATTCWTTTATTCTTCTTTATACTATCGATTCATTGTTCGTTCTTTCGATTATTCTTTCTATCATTTGTTCATTCTTTCTTTCATCATTCTTTTATTCATATTTTCTATCAATCATTCTTTCTTTTTCCTACAATACATTTAAGTGTTTATTCGTTATTTCGTTCATTTTTCCTATCATTTATTCACTCGTTTTTCTACCATTCGTTTCAGTCATTCATTCCTTCTTTCTATCATTCATTCTTGTTTTAGAACATTCGTTCTTTCTTTTTTCTATAATTCATTCATTCTATTTTCTACCATTTCTTCGTTCGTTCTTTTTCTCATTCTACCTATCATTTGTTCTTCCTTTTTTCTATAATTCACTATCCCCTTTATTTCTTCGTTCATTCTTTTGCTCGTTCTGCCAATCATTTGTTAATTATTTTGTCTACCAATTACTCTTTTACTCATCACTTCGGCCCTTCTTTCTATAATTCATTCATTCCTTCAGTCTTTTTGGGCCATTCAATCATTCTTTTTTTATCATTCCTCCATTAAATTGTTCTTTCTTTCTTTCTTTCTTTCTTTCTTTCTTTCTTTTATTCTTCTCATCATTCATGTGTTGTTTTTCCACCATTTGTTTATTCATTCATTTGTCCTTTCGTTTGTTCGTTCTCAGTTTAATCGTGGGTTTATTAACGTTCTTTTTTAAAAACACAAGCAATCCATCGCCATCCCCACTAACAAACAAGTACTCCACCGAGGTATGTACAGTGATTTCATTTAACCCGTGAAAGAAAAATGACTATTTAGTTAGTACTAGTTGAAAAAAATAAAATAAAATAAAATAAATAAATGAACAAAACCTACAAACAAACAAAAATAAATAATAATAATAATAATAATAATAATAATAATAATAAAAACAATGGGTGTATAGTCCACCACTAACTAGTGTGCGTACTATTTTTTCACGGATTAAATGTGAAATCATTCTACATCATATTGGTTTAGAATTTCGTACCTGAATTTTGAAACAAGTCTTTTACCTTTTGTTGAGTTCCTGTAATCAAATAATTCACGGACGTATATTAAAATTATATAAAAAAGAATATAACTGTTGGGTTGTACAAATTATTTAAACAAAACTATTTTCCATAAAAGAACATAACATGGACAGACTGACAAAATCCTCACAAACAAAAGTCTGAAATGATGTGATGATATTAGAGCAGTTTTCGTATGACCGTGAAAAGTCCACGGCACGAACACGATCGTGACACGGCAAGGGATACGCCAGACCAATCACATTGCACGAGAACTTACTCTCCATCCAATCAAATGCCCAGAACACGRCATGAACACGGCGTGGACACGGTCACGTCAAAGTCTCGGAACTGCCAGACCAATCACATTGCACGTGAAAAAAAATCAGCCAATTAAAAATCTAGAAAGCATCACGGTCACGGCACGTCACGCTTACGGCACTGAGCTTTTCAGTCATACGAAAACTGCTCTATGGTCTCTACTACACAATTCCGCAAAGCAGAATCTGCGTATGCTGTCTAAAAGTCATCCTTCCTGAGAACGATTAACTACAACCCCCACATCCACCACGATCATAAAAATCCCACATAAATAGTGGTTTAGAAATTAGTCCAACTATAAAAATATTGTCTTGCTTCTTGTCTGGCCATCTGCCAAATAGACCCTTCAAATTAAAAAAAAAMCATAAATAATTGGACTGGACGTCGGTTGACTGGATCTTGCATTGCAAAAAAATTTCGTCCAAATTTCAGCTTTTGGGAGGGTATGGATAATTTTGATGTATAGTAAAAATATGTACAACCTCTAAAATCTTATTCATGCTTCTAAATTAGGAATTTTAAGAGTTTCTTCATTTTGGAAAATCAGAAATCGCACATGGATGGACTGAACTGGACTTCAGTTACTGGATCGTCGGATCGGGAGAAATTTTACTTCGAATATGCAACTTTTATCCTGTAATTTTCATTTAAATATTACAAACTAGTAATTTTATGCTGAAATTTTGCAAAAAAGGAATTAAATTTGTTGTCATAATTTAAATTTTTATTTTACTGGTGCAAACTATGAAACTGGGGCCACTAAGACAGTGAGAACCAATCAAAATGTAGAATGAAAGCAATGCATTCCAGCTTTTTGGGTAGTGGGGCCATTCAGAAGGCAGCAGAACACATTAGCCTTTACACATATCTTTTTATTGTCAAAAAAATGACGTTGGCTATCTTTGGAAGCTTGTTGGCTGGTATGAGCAACTGGCTTGCCCAGAACGGCGGTCGTTTGGGTTGATCACTTTATTTAATATATTTAAGCTGTATTAATATAATTAAGAAATATTATACAGTTTCCTGCTTTAGATACTTTGAACTAAACATGGTGGATGCTGAGAGAACACAATAGAAGCATAGAAAACCATGAGACATAGCAAAATGGTTTCCAGCTTCTCAAGTATTCTCTTGGCATTCCAAGTTTCCAAAATTGGAAAAAAATGATGTAACCAATCACAGTACACGAAAGAGGTTATTTTTAAATTATCATTATTATTATTACTGGATATAATTATTAATTATTATATTCATTATTATTGATTATTTTCGCATACCCTGATTGGAATAATTACAAACATCTTTTGTCACTCTGTAATTTTCACTTTTCTGACCAGCATATAGTAGCTTCTACAGCAGGATGTGGGGGATTGGGGGCTAAATTTGGGGGTGATTTTTTTAAAACTTTTGTACCTTTTATACATATTATATAGACATCCATTGAAAATTTAACTTTGACGCTGTAGTGGCCATCTTGAATCACAAGGCATTGTGGGTCATTCAGGGGCCAAATAAACAAAGCTTTATTACAATAATGGCATTCATAACAAGAAATTAAATTTGACAACAGATGAATTTGTTAAAAAAATCACAGTACTACAACTGATGAAATTTCTCAAATAAAGTGTGGTTTGCATTTCAGTATATTTGTTTTTTCTTGCCCCCTGGGCACCCATAATGCCTTGTGATGGGGTGTCTATATAATTTCTAAATTCAGTATTAATATGTATACTTACAGTCTTAATTTCATCGGGAAACTCTGTTATATTTTTCTTCACACATGGAATGCAAAACCTCTTTGTGTAGAATATACTACAGTTCTGTAAGGAAAATTATTGACACAGTGAGCCTGAAGGCTTATTCCAGTCACACCAGTGGACCTTTGTTCACCAATCAAGAGTGACATAGCAGTAATCTCACTTGCCTCTCATCAATATATTTCATGGGCATTTCCAGGACTTAGCATAACTTGAGTAGACTCTCTGTTTTCTTAGGTCTTTCTTTTGATTTGAGGGTTTTTGTTAACAAGTTGTTTGCTTATATTAATAGAGGTATTTCAAATAGGCAGAATGCAGTACTCAGAGCAGTAAAAGCTTTAAYATTTTGGTGTAGCCTTCCTAAGTCAGAATGTGTGAAGTCTGCACAAGTCACGTCATGTGACAAGTGGTCATAGACCACAGGCAGTTCCAGTCCCATCTCTATTCATTGATGACGAGAGTTGCTTGATGAATACTCTAATACCTCCTTTATTTTTCTCTTCAGATAGTCATTCTCGTGACTTCACACATCCTGACTAAGGACGGCTGTGTAATACAGCCAAAATATTCCATCTCATAGATTTCTCTGCTCAGAGTACGGAATAGACCCCTTCACAGTTCCCTGCACCATTTTGATAAAGGTAGTCGTACCTTTGTATTAAAGTGAGACGAATGGTGAGCTTGCAATGAGAAACATGTGAATAATTGAATTGTCCAAGGTGTTAAAAAGGTCTCTACAGTGTATCATTGCAAGTCATCATTCATCTCGCTTCAGTGCAAAGGGATGGCTACCTTTCAAAATGACACAGGGAACTGCAAAAGGGACTATAATTCTTAATATTTCAAATGTGAATCCAGAGCATGAGAACAGTGTTTTTCAATGTAATAAGGGTATAATCACCTGTCCCACACAAACATCAGCAGAACACAGTGTACAATTTGATCCTATTGTAAGATGACTCTGTGTGGGAGAAAAAGGGTCTTGAATCAAATAGGCATCTTCTAACAATCTATTAAATAAAAAAAGACATTACAAAGAAATTTTAAAACATTTTGACATTTAAAAACAAAAAAAAAATTCTCATCACTACCAACACCACTATACAGTAAAACCTGCGATGGAAGCACTCAACCTCTACAGTATGTAGCAGGCAGTTAATATCAAAGTCCCAAAGAGGGTTGTCTGCAGTAATGAGGCCCTATGGGTGGGGGGGGGGTTGTACAGCTGTTCCCATGCCTTCCGTCTGTACTACACAGCTGCCTATATCACAACTTCCAAGCATCCTTGTGCCACTCGCGTGAATTTTACCCCTAAAAAACAGTCTTTCATTGGTCACTTGTCCCTCATTGGATTTACCCCTAACAGGACCTCAGTAAATTATTTATACTTCTATTTAAATGGCCACTTGACAATTCCATATTTAAAATGTTCACTTAATAGAGGTTCTACTGTGTAGCTAGTGTGCATGATAGAAAACAGTCGGGATGTCACGAACAGGAATTTTGAGTAAATGTATGACATATCAAGGGGAGAGGTTAAGTTGCAGTTTTTTCAAACATTATTCTTCAACCATTTCGCCTCTCCTGTTGCATACTTCCCTTAACAAGACAATACTCTCTGTCGACTACAATAGAGGGACCATCTCCCTTTCCTACGAGTTATATTACTGCCATTCTCACTTATCATCGTGTCTTTGAGCATAAATCAATCCATAATGAATAATCTAGTCTTGATTTTGAGTTCGAGAATATTTGATTTTCCCGCGTGTGGTTTGAAAAACAAGTTCTGTATTGTGTAAGAAATTAGTAAACAAAGCAGTAAAACTTACACTATTGACTTGCTAAATGGTGGATTTCTTCCATAGTAGTCATAACGAGAGGTAAAATCACAGAGAGAGCATTTAAATGTAGTTTTTTCAGTGTTCTTTCTGTCCTCCATGTTCTTCTGGTTCATATAAAATGAAATGAGCCTGCAATCCTATTAAAAGCGGTATTTCTTTAAAAAGTAAAACATGGCCCGCGGTTTTTTATTTTTCTTCCCTTTTTTATCCTTTCAAATAACGTTTAAAAAATGTCTTCCTAAAATTAATGAGGGAAAAAATACATGCAATATGATATATCAATTCTTCAATTATTTTTTATTAATTAATGAAAAATAACCGGAGACCATACTCCCAGACCCGAATGCTGAAGCGTCGTATGGTAGCTCGAAGCATTTACGGCTACGCCAGAGATTTCGACCCCGACACCGCTATCCCGGGAGGAATTACAGACTGATCAGGAAGCTCGGCCAAAGCCTGAGGGAGAGGTTAGTCGGCCCCTAGACCGTATATGATTAACCCCTTGCTATGACCAGCATACCTGATATGATGATTTTGTCGCTGATCGCCTAGCACCAATTGTCACTCCTTTCCATGTGGGATGCGTTTTGAAAAAAGTACAGGCTAAAATATTTTATACGCAGAATCAGTACATGAGGTCTCATAAAGCACTTTGACAGTGGGCATTTTTCCAACATTTACTGAATATATGGGTATTTGCTATTAAAAATTATACAGTCCAAAATAGGAACCGAATATGATCGAAAAATGATACGATTTTCTGTTCAAATTTGAAAGCCAAGTCCGACCAGTTGATTTCAAGGGAAAATATAAAAACAGCGATCACGTGACCCTTTTAACTTATACTGCAACATACTGGGCATTTAGGCCCTGCTACACGTCGAAACTTTAAACTGAAACTTGTATGCAACGGAGTTGTGAGACAAGTTTCACGGCGCAATTTGAAACTTTCTGAAACTTTCGTCGCGAGAAAGTTCCACGAAAAGTAGAACCGCTTTCTACTCGTGCAACCGAAACTTGTGTCGGGTCGGGAACAAGTTTCAGGACGAAATTGCACCGTGTAACAACCCCGTGAAACTTGTCTCGCAACGCCATTGAAAACAAGTTTCAGCTAAACTTTTCAACGTGTAAGGGACAAGGTCAAAACAATGGTCCAAAATAGTGACCCAATTTAATGAATTAAGGTGGTGGGTACTGGTACATACCCCCTCCCCCCTCAGAGACCTCTTCAAATGCTCGATACTGGGGGTCTGTAGTGGCAATTTCTATACRCAAGTATGTTTTTTAGCATACATGCAGACAGACAGTCCATTCATTTCTGTTATTTGGATTTTAGTTTTGGAGATATTTAGAGACAAAATCTAAGATATTGTTTGGCCCTCATCCCTAACAGGATCTTTACCCTCTAAAAAACACAAATCTTCCTTTGAATAGCATATATGCGATAGTTAACACTGCTCATTGATATCAGCAAAGCTGTAATATCTATATATTGTCTAAATAGATAAATATTGTTATCAAATATCATTACATACAAAAATAACAGACTTTGTTGTAAAAATAATATTTTATATCAGTTTTGCATGACAAATTATACAACCAGGTTAAGAAAAGGTCATTAAAATAACTCCGATTCTTTTTCTGGTTTTTGACTATTCTTCTTCTTCTTCTTTTTCTTTTTTCTTTTTTTTTTTTCTTTTCATTATTTTACTTTTACTTTCAACGCATGCTGCTTTCCTCATGAATCTCTTCTCATAACAATATTTCTTTTCGTTATTAAAAGCTATCACTACAGGAATCTTCATCATCATCTCCACCACCTGAAAATGCGGAAAAATTAGAAAAATGAAAAAAAGTATCTTTAATTCTCCTCTTCTGTGGCAGAGAATTTTAGGAGTGGTAGTTTATTTTCGTGTAACATGCAAGTAATTTGGGGTAAGTGTGTGAGAATAGTTTTACGTCCTTACCAGAATCATGACTGACTACACTCTCAGCTTCATTTTTCTCGTCCTGAAAAAAATCAATTCAACATTTGATTATCGATTTTGAGTTTGTTAAGTTTTCATAAAGACCTTTTCAAGCCTATTCGTTTTTCAGTGGATAGAAAAAAAAGAGGATTTATACGATTTGAACTTGATAAAATTAGGTCGTCTAACAAATATCAATTTTGGTGTAGTATCACAAACCTCGTCATCATCATCATCTTCGTCATTATCATTAACCACTTCCATTTCTTGATCTTCGTTCTGTTTGTCATCATCATCATCATTGTCGTTATCTTCATCCCCTCGAGTTGACTGCTGGGATAGGATCTCTTGCCCTTGAATGTCTCGGTTCTTTAAATTCCCCATCCAGAATGCTTCATGACACTGGTTCACTGTAAGCATAACCTGGAATGACGCCAAATAATGAGTCGAAATGCAAAACTATCCTGTTATTAATTATACTTTATTCTTTTGTCTGAGGTCCACCCTGAAACAACCTCCCCTTCCCTCCCCTCCCCCTACCCCTACCTCCCCGCACTTCCAAATTTTTGTGATTCGAAAATAAATAAATAAATAGAGCCATGTAGGATGGGTAATCAATGTCACCTTGACTCGGAACACAAATAACTCCAAGCATTTCTTGACTGCGGGAACATGGTTGGTTAGCGCGATGTCTTTAAAAACCTGAAAGAAAGGGGGGAATGAAAAAGAGAACCAGAAAATACAAGATACTAACCTGTGTAGTAAAGAAACTTTGTGAGTAAAACAGGGAAAAAAATCTTACCTTTGTGTGGCCACAGAAATGTTGCAGACATCTTGTRCTTTGTTGTAGGTTTTTCAAAAGCCCATGAACTACATCCTGTAAAAAAMAACAACAAAGGAACACTATAAGTAAACGTACACCATAGCCCGCCTTACACTCGTTTCTTTACTGCATGGTTCATTTCATTTTCCTCTCCTTTCCTTTGCTACTGCTCTCTTTTTTCTCCTCCCTTTTCTGCTCCTCCCGTCTCTTTCCTCTCCTCCCTTTTCTCCTCTCCTCGTCTCTTTCCTCTCCTCCCTTTTCTGCTCTCCTCGTCTCTTTTCTCTCCTCCCTTTTCTGCTCTCCTCGTCTCTTTTCTCTCCTCCCTTTTCTGCTCTCCTCGT
>NW_022258071.1:272038-286603 GCF_009602425.1 Actinia tenebrosa | reverse complement strand
CTTCTTTTTTTCTTTATTTTCTTCCCTATCATCTTTTTTTCGGTTTCGAGACATACAACACAACCCACCTGAGATACGGTCTGCATTGCGACATGGAGAAGGATGACGCCTTGTCTTTTCGCTTATCTTTTTCCACTACACTCACTGACGACGAGTCCAAATCTTTGTCATTTTCCTTGTCGGCAAGCTAGATGAGAATAGCATGAAGAATCAACAAGTTATCATCACCAACAAAAATCTAGTTCCATTTTAGAACAATAGAAAGAGCAGAGTCATTGAATGCGATGGAAGGAAGGGAGACCAAGAGGCGCTTATTAGAACCAAGGGTGCCGTATAGGCAGTACACTCGCCTCTCACAACTAGCGTGTTGGGTTCGATTACTAGACGCGGCATCACATGTGAGTAGGGTTTGTTGGGTCTCTCCCTCCATTCGAGGGTTTTCCTCCTTCCTTGTGTTAGCCCAGCGTGCCCTAGTCTTGATCAGCCCAGAGGATGTGTTTCAAGGCATCGATAAAATGTGGAGGTTTTTTTTACCTTTTCAATGGTTTCATCTAGCTTCTTCGTTTCATTCCTAAATACAAAACAAAAAGAACAAAGTGAAACTATTTTGCTTTGCTTGGTTGATATCGTAGAAGGTAATTTTCCACTCTGCTGACCAATGAATCTTTTGACCAATCACAGCGAGTCTTACGCTTGACTAGTAACTAGCTGCAGTAGCAGTAGCGGCAGTAGAAGTACAGTTGTATCAATCGCGTTATCAACAGCAGCGATAAAACAAAAAATATACATCGTTATATCGTCCTTTTTTACGAGGGCAACAATCTATAGCCAGTGGCTAACTAACCTATGACCCTAGTTCCAAAAATCGGAATTTAAAAGTAGAACAAGAAGAAAACGCCAACTTGCATACCTGCAAACTGTTTTGGACAAAATTTATAAACATGAAGAGTATCACCGCATTGCATTGCTTTGAAAAACACAAGACCTCACCCTTTTGACGCCTTTCTCGATCGCTTCCCTTTTGTTGCGGTTTGAAGAACCACAGGAGCTGGGCTCTCGCCATCAAAAGTTGCTAGCGAAGGGGTGAAAGTTGGTGTAGCTGAAAAGAAAAGCAAAGAATTTATATTTTTTAAATGTATCCTGGAATCACTATGGAATGCGCTGACAAAATCTTGAGACACGAAAAAAGTTATTGGTACCCCGATTTGATTGGAAATGAGGGTCACAGGACCCAGACTGAAAGTCCTAGAATAATACATACTCAGGCAAGTTATTACCTGTCAGGGATGTTTCGATCTGTTTGTACAGACATGTTATGTCATTTAGTCGTGTTAGGGTCTTCCCCTTCATCTCAGGATCGCCTTGTGTGGCAAAACCATTGATGAGCTAAGGGGCAAAAAATAGAATTAGCAAAAACTATGAAATAGCATAATCTATTTTGCTAGGAAGAAAGGAAGAGAGGGGTGGAATAAATGGGAGGGAGGAGGAAAGGATGGACAATAGGGAGGGATGAAGGGAAGGAGGGAAGCATGAAGGAAAGAAGGAAGGAAGGAAAAAACGAGGGAAGCAGGAGAGAAGGACGAAGGGAAGAACAAACGCAGGGAAGAATAGATGCAGGGAAAGAAGAATGGGAAGAATGAAAGAACGAGCGAACGAACGAGCGAACGATAAACGAACGACGAACGAACGATAAACGAACGAACGAACGAACGAACGAACGATAAACGAACGAACGATAAACGAACGAACGAACGAACGATAAAAGAACAAACGATAAACGAACGAACGATCGAACAAACGAACGATAAACGAACGAACGATCGAACAAACGAACGATAAACGAACGAACGAACGATAAACGAACGAACGAACGATAAACGAACGATAAACGAACGATAAACGAACGAATGAACGAACGAACGAACGAACGATAAACGAACGAACGAGGGAAGCATGCATGAAGGAAGGCGCAAGTGAAGCAGGAAGTAAAAAAGCGGAAGTAATCTTACCTCAATAAACCAGTTAACGGTGTAGAAGAGTGCTTTACACATAACCTCACGGTCAGCTTGGGCCAAAGTATTGATCTCCTCCAGCATATCAAACTTAAAGGTGATTAATGGACAACCTAGGACGAATAATAATACTTCAAATATTGCTAGGATGTTAACAAGAATGATGATATTCATTGAACCAGCAAATACACAAGAGATTGATATATATTCCATACGAAAAATGGATCACGGCAACTGACCAACCTCAATGGACAACATTTTTTGTGATCCAAGAACCAATATGTTTTCCAAATATGAAAAAAATTATCTTTTTTTCAAAATTCCAGTATAAAATTATTAGTTATCAGTATTAAAATAAAGATTTTAAGATAAAAACTGCAAATTTGGCATTAAAAACGTTTTTCGATCCGACGATCCAGTTAACCAAAGTCCAGTTCACTCCACGCATGTACGAATCCGGATTTTCCAAAATATAAAATCTCTCAAAATTCGGAATTTAGAAGCATGAATCGAATGTTACAGGTTGGGTATGTTTTTTCTATACTTAAACATTGTAAACTTTCTGTCAAAATCGAATATTTCAACATTTTTTTTTTTTTTTTGCAATTCAAGCAAGATCCAGTCATCTAACGTCCAGTCCAATCCCTTAGTCTACAGGATTACGGATTTTCCACAAGGAAAATAAATAAATAAAATTCAGAACTTAGGAAAAAATATCTTTTACTATAGGCAAAAACTAATTACAGCTATTTCCAAAAAGGTTGAATACTGAATACTGAATACTGAATAGTGCATTCCAAGACCAAAGTGCATTGTGGGTCTCGTTAATTTGAAATAAAAAGTAAATATACAGCAGTTAACTCTCTACATGTAGTTAGTAGTTTGTTTCAGATGGAATACACTAAAAATAGAATAAATAATAATTATTAATCCTACTTTAGACAATGTCACTATGACCGACAATGCACTTCGTTCTTGGAATGCACTATTCAGTATGCAGTATTCAGAATTCAACCTTTTTGGAAATAGCTGTATACTTCCTTAAAACGAAATATTCATCGATCAAATGGAACACACAGTAGACCTTGGTAACACATGAAAGTATTGACTAACCAGTGTGCGCAATAATTATACACTAAAACTCACCCAATAAGGCATCGATTCCTTCCAAGTCTCCATTATGTTGACTTTGTTCACAGATTCTTAACAAACGGAAATGAGGTGCTAAACATACCAGTGAAGCAACAGGAGGCTTGTCAAGTACAGACTGTGGTTTGGAGGTCGCAGCAGCAGCAGTCAATAATAACGGAAGGATGTTCAGTGCGATGCTACCTTCTTCAGCCTCGTCAAGTCCATAAACGAATTCAATAGGAAGAGTATCCCTGAAGAGGACAAAGAAATAAATAACGCGCAGCAGGTCAGAGCATTTGGGGTTTAAGACCTAAATACTCTTCTACAAGCTGCGGCCTTTCCATTGATTGAAACTTATGCGCAGCAACAACGCGAGATACATTTCACAGGAGGGAGGGGTATGACGGAAATTTTTGCGAAATTTGTCTTGCAACAGAAGCTTCACTTCATGATCACAATGCTTCTCGATAGCATGATCGACATCTACCAAATCCCTAACTTTGTCGAAACGGGAAATTGTACGATTCCGCACGTGTTATTAAGAAGCATTGTAAAGATCTGTCAAAAAGTATCACGACTTGAGAGGGTTAGGCGGTAGAACGTTTCGTGAAAGTTTCAGCTTGTAGCAGGGTAATAATCTTCATAGAAACTCATATGAACTAAAATTTTTACCCAGGGGAAGCTTTCAGGAGCTAAAAAATGTTCCTTTATGGAGTTTTAATTTTTAATTTATGTATGATTCAACCCTCTTGAGTTGAATGGTTTCAAACAAATGGACCCACCACCCATCCCACTCCACTCCCCTGAAAAACGGCTGGCTGCCTACACCCCTGGAATTAACTTGACTTACTTTGGTAAAGGGGCATCTCTGTCAACAAGAAAATCTTCTTGAAAATCAGAAACAACAGTCTCACTGATCCAGTTCTGTGAATAAAAGTGAATTTATCGTTATAGATAACATTGATGAATGACTTAAACTCAGGTCAAACTTCGAACTTCACACGAGCCGTACGCATTGAAAACAATGGATAATAAGACGGTCTTCATTTCATTAGGTTCGGCTCATGTGAAGTTCGACGTTTGAACTTAGTCTTAGACCATCGTGTCATGCTCTGTTCAGTAAAAACAGCCGGATACATGACTGCACGTAAATAAGAGACGTTTTTGTATTAGCCATTCCGAGATTAAGGAAAAATTGGCTCGAGTTGGCATCGCATTGCTGTTTCAGGGGACGAAATAGACGCCATCTTGTGAATGTCTCCCACAACGATTCCATGATGCACGTCAATGTCAACTCGACCCAGTCTTTCTCTCAACCACGGTATGGCTAATAGGGTTGACAGGTAATTGCAATTTCTAAATTTTTGCTAACCTTAATTTTCCTGTCTACATCGCCCTGTTCAATAACTCTGGTCAGCTCATCGTAGAATAAGGCAGCCGCTTCAGGGACTCGTGCCACACTCGAACGAACCATGTCAAGCAAGTTCACGATCTAGTAACATTCAATACAAAATAAAGCGGTTTATCAATACTTTGAAACAACGACTATCAAAGTCAGGACAAGGCCAACTTACAGGTCGAATTTAACGTGTTAGGTTTTGCGGAGGGAGGAAAACCGGAGAACCTGGAGAAATCCTCGGAATCAAGGAATAGACCAAGAAAATATATAGGACACAGTTTTAAGAAAAATCACTTGCCTGTTTGTAAATATCGTTGCTAATCGAGGAAAAGAATTGGGAAGACGTTGCGGCGTTGTCATCATCAGATCTATGAAACATTAAATAGCAATACAGGATCAGAGGAAGCATAAAATGTTACAGTTGATCTCTCTCGTAAGCGACCACTTTGGTATGAGAACTGGTCGCTTAAAGGAGATGGTCGCTTAAAGGAGATGGTCGCTTACGAGAGTGGTCGTTCAAAAACAGGCAGTTGTACTTTAAATAGATGTGATTATACTCATGATTGTAAGCTGCACGGTCATCCACTGGTCATAAATGTAAAGCGCATTGAGACGTTATGAAATGCGCTATATAAGAACCTCCCATTCTTATTGTTGTGATTCACAGGTGTCAATCAAAAGTACCTTTTTCTGGCCATACTGCGGACAATCATGACAGCCCCAATGATACCTATTCTTTTATATCTGGAAAATATAAAGAAATTTAACGTCTTTTGGTGTAATTYAACGACATGAAAAAAGCAACCATTATTTGAGCCTTTGAATATCGAGGAAAAAAGATTTCCTCTTTATTGTGGTCACTTTTGAAGGTCATTTGGGAATCAAGGGTGACATAGTGGTATCGCACAGCATCCAATCACAACTTGTGAACCCATTAAAATCTCACCCATACTTACTTTGGGCAGCTACTGGATAGCTGTTTCCTGATCACAATATGCACATCATCCTAGAATTGCCGAAAGAAAATTAAAGTCATTAACTATATGAAGAAAGGGAAAAGATGGAAGCAGGGATGGGATGGGATGGGATGGGACTGGATGGATGGATGGATGGATGGATGGATGGATTGGTGAGTCGATAGAGAGATGGATGGGTCCATATGAGGTTGGAAATATGGATGAGATGGATGGAATGAATAGATGGATAGGATGGAAGGGAAATAATAGAATGACTGACGAACGGATGGATGGATGGGTGGGTAAATAGATGGATGGACGGATGGATGGATGGATGGATAAAAAAAAACAAGGAAAAACCTATAGAAATAACTTATAGTAAGAAGAACATATTAAAGTACAGTACCTGTATCATGGCACCGTCCCGTGGGCTACTGAAGGCAAGAGTGCTCAGCATTGAAAAGACCTTTCTGATTTGACTCAGTGTGAGATTGTCCAGGTAATCCAGAATACCCTAAAGAAGTGTTTATCTTACTCAAAGTCGTAGATAGGAATATATAAAGGCACGAGCATCTCTCAGGTATGATTTGAAGCCAAAATAATTGTTTCTTAATATTATCCCAGCAGTAGTTAACGTCATTTAATGTCATGCACGGCAGTCACTCTCTCGTTACAAAAGTTTCTGAGTCAGTATTGTGAAAAGGGTTTCGTAACAAAAACTCCATTGATTCTCATCATCATTTTTATCATCATCATCATTATTATCATCACCATTATCATTATATTATCAATATCATCATCATCACCATTATCATTATATTATCAATATCATCATCATCATCATCACCACCATTATCATCACCACCACCGCCCTCATTCTAACGACCATAACCATCAGAATCTTAATCACTGATAAAAATCTGATATTCGTGTCAGCCCTTTCAATCGCGTGCATAAACCTGTCATACCTTGATAAAGACAGCAAAAGGAGCCATGATCTTAGGGTGTGTCTCCACGAGGTCTGATAACACATCTAAAGAGGAATCAGCTTCAGTTGCGAAGCCACTACCGATATGAGTCACCAGGGCACCTACGATTTCCTGTGAAAACATCAACTTAATTTAACTAAATTTTCTAAAACAACCTCTGCTCTGATCTAAGTCAGTGCACGGATTGATCAGATAAGAGTTTAAAGTGCTTGGTTAGTGGAGGGAGGAAAACCTTACTGAGAACCCAGTAAAAAAAATGAAATCAAGAGCAAGACCTACACTTGCCCCAAGTCCATATTTTATATTCGAGCGAGAACTCGTTGAGCGCAGCGAAAAAGTCTTTGTGAAATTCTAAGCAAGACCCAACAATTTTTTTTTTCACATGAAATGTCGAGTTCAGAAATAGAAATAGCTGCCAGATTTCTCAGTTCGCGGGGTTGTTACGCAAAGCGTCAAATGAGTTTTCAGATTGAATTCACATAGCGTCCTAAGTATAAGTACACTAGTCCAGTTCGTCACTATCTGCAATTGAGCAGGCAAGGATGAAGACGATTTACAAAACAAAATCGTTTTCTTATTTTATAAAATTCTTTCACACTTAGTTAAAATCATTTTTTATCTACGCGATGGAACATGTAGAAAGCCATTGCGTCGACAAGCCCGAAACTACTTTTAAGACTTTCGTTCTGTGAAGATAACGGATGTGAGATTTCACGAACTTGAATGTGTTGCGTAGAATGCAATGCCGGCGTCAAAGGTAAAAGGAAACAATTGGATGAAGGGTTCAGACCGAAAAACCGAAAAAAAAAAACACGACGCAGCAACGGCTGCATCAACGAAAAGGTCGGCAAACACAAACAAAAGAAAACGATGTCTATTTTTTCATGCCACAGTGCATAAAACCACACCACACAATCCACGACTCTCTATTACTGGTGCATTAGCAGAATATAGGTGCCTCAATAAATTAGTCATACGAGCGGCTCCACAAAGAACGGAGTGCTGTCCCTAAGTCACCTGCGCACGCGTGCCGGCTTTCGGCAAAACTGTGCTCTATCAAAGAGCAGAGTACTGTGCCCAAGTCATTTGCGCGCGCCTGCCGGCTTTCGGCACTTCCTGCGTGACGTATTACTAAACAAAGCACGGAAAAAGCTGTTGTATTTCTAAATCTTAGAGTATGAAAATAACTTTCACAGCTTCGAGAGAGAGAAAAAATCTGGTCTCAAAGCCTCAAATAACCAGACATCTTAGAAAATAGAAAGAAATTTTGGAAACTCGGCCACATTTTTAGGCGAAAAAAAAGAAGAGAAACAAAACAACTGACGTTTGACGTCACAAATTCCATACCTGCTTGCAGTAGAGATCAAAGGATGCGAAGGCGAGCCTGTAAATAGCGCATGCGTATGAAGAAACAGAGGTCTCCGGGGATCTCAGAAGCACTTCACCAAGAGACAGTAGATTGCTGAAGTACTCGCGTAGAATCTGCAAACAAACAAAATAATAATAATAAATTTATAAGTAAATTATAGATTATAAGCCTTTAGAATTTTATCTTTCTGGCACCTGCAGATCCCCTATAGAAGGAAGATTTTTTCGCGTTAAATTTAATTGAATATTACTGTACATGTAGTTCTGCGCACGCAAAGTTGGAACAACTGCTGCCCATCATGCCGACATTGTCCCAGTACAGCTGTTTTGTGACACCAATGTTGCAGAAAAAGTCAAAGGTAAGCAGTCATTCAGATTAGGGCCTGCGCATTAATTGGCAAAGATTGGCAAGTCACAAAGAAATCGCTTCTAAAATCTCTAAAGTTACAGCGCGCAACTATGGTACACTTAATTTAATACATTTTCTCAACAAAAATTTTTTTAATTTTTAAAAGATTAAAAACAAAATTGCGGCGATTGAGACAAGCGCCATGCTAGGGATGTCCTCAAAAGACAGATTACTATATGTGATACTCCTCTAAAATCTCTCGCACGAGTAGCTCTCGTGACCACTAAGCAAGTAAAGTATACCTGATTATGTGAATTGAAAGCTGAGGAGAGCATCTCCTCGGTAAAATGGCCAACTTTGATTTTATTTCTGAAAAGACTCTCTACTGTCTTTTTGCGGTTACCAGTAGAATGAAGAATGAGAAGGACAAAGAGATCGATGACCTGAAAAAAAAACATCAAAACCGATTAAAAAATACATATGCATGTATCAGCAACAACATCAGCCAAGCTATTGCAGCAACGACAACAATAGCTATAAAGATGCTCAAACAAAACTGCAACTAATAAGAACTAGGACAACAACAACAACAGCAGCAGCATTGACAATAACAACAGCAACGACATCAACATTAACAGCAGCAACAACAATAACTGCGAAAAAACTGCAACCAATAAGAACAACAACAACAGCTGCAGCAACATTGACAATAGCAACAACATTGACAACAACATAAACATCAACAGCAACAGCAACAACAATAGCTGCAACAATGCTGCAACAAAAATTGCAATCAATACGAACTATGACAACGGCAACAACAGTAACAATAACACGACAGCAGCAGCAACAATGACAGCAACAATATCAACTGCAACAATGAAGCTACATAAATGACAACTGTAATAACAGTAAAACGACAGCAATGACAGCAAAAGCAACTTTTAGCAGCAGCAATTGTCGCAACAAAAACATCAATAACAACGAAAAGAGAGAGCTACAGTAGCAACAACAATGATAACAATACACACAATAAAACACAATGTTGATATGAAATACATAAGAATGCTTATGATGGCATACCTTATGCAAAGCTGCAGAGTTAACAGATTCTATGGCCTGCAAAAACAACAAATTGTTTAACAAAAAACTATAAGATCAATTCAAAGAGCAAAAAAAAATAATACATTGATTACCTTTAACCAGCCTTCTGCTACTGACTTCTGGAATCTGATACCTGAGCGTATTGCATCTAGAGTCAGCAGTTCTCCATCTTTATCAGCACTGGCTGAAGCACTAAAAACAAAAGCTATGAATATTAATCCTGTCCATACCTCTTGACCTTGGAGAATGTGACCCCATAGTTGCCATGTTGGATAACTCAGGCCAAGATTTGGCTAAATTTTTTTCTTTTTCGTTTTTTCATTTGTTTGTTGTTGTTGTTGTTGTCGTTGTTGTTGTTGTTGTCATCATTTTTTGTTTTGTTTTTTGTTTGTTTGTGTTTTTTTGTTCTGTCATACAACATGGTAACTACTTTCTTCCTTCATCTTTGGAAATATAGTACTCTAGAAAGATTCCTGCCAAACCTTATAAAAATAATAATATACCTACCCCTCCTGTCTTGGATTTAATGGTGTAGAGGATGACTGGGGAATCAAGGAACCGAAGTCCAGGTTCATTCTCAGTTCACTTATGACCTTTAAGAAATGAAGTCATCTTTTTAGTAGCTACCTTTCAAAAGGGGGGGGGAGGGCCGGAGAAACAAACTACTAAAAATTGGCTTTAATTGTTAATCCTCTTAAAGCCCTTTTAGATGTTAGAACTTCTTTCAGCTCTTGCAACAGCACAACAGTTTTGCAAGACAAGTTTCATAAAGGATGATGCTACTTGGCATAAATTTCTTGTGAAACTTTCCAAACTTGCAACAAGAGTTTCAGTTGTGTAATAAGTAACAAATGGATTATACAACAAAGACTTGTGCAGTCAACTCATTTTTTGGGGCACTACAGTTGCATGAGTAGAAAAAGTATAACTCTTAAACCTAATGGGAATCACTGTACATGTAGTATGAATGATAAACTACAATTAATACCTCAAAAGCATCATTATCTGATACAGACTGTAAGATAAACTTGGTAACAACAGGAAGATCGTCAAGCTCAGCTGATGGCAACATCTGTAACACTGACACTCGTACCTAAATTTGAGTTTTCAAAAGACAAACATGCTGTTAAATGCTGTCAAAATAACAGACTTTTATCATGTTCGAACATGGTTATACCAACCCATAAGAATAAACAGCTTTGTTTCTGTAAGTCTAAAGTATTTTAAAACTTATTCAGGTGTGCTTGAATGTGAGGCTAAGAGGGTAAAATCTATTGTCACATACAGCCATGTGAGAAAGTCCTTCTATTGAAAGTTCTGATGATCACATAATGTACATAGAATAAGAAATGGGTTGTTATTGATAGACATCACTTCTGGTCTTGCATGGAATTTTTAACCAGCTGAGTAACAAGTCTCCAATAGCAATGATTAAGCAATACTGATAAATAAAGCATTTGTATAGTACTCCTTAACACAAGTTAGCAAACACATACCTCAGCTAGCAAATCTTGTCTCAGATTTAGGTTTGATAAAGCATATAGGATTGGTACAGCAAGGCTTGTGTTTTGTAGTAGAAGCTCCCTGAAAACAACAAAAACGACAAATCAAGCCTAATTTCCTGCAATTACTGCTAATCCCAAACCAAAAAGAAGGTCAACGGTCCATCAGTTGCCAGTCAAGATCACAAGCCAAATTAGTTTTAGCTTAGTCATACCTCATTTCTGGCTAAACATTACTGGTCAAAATGACCGGCAAAGCAAAGATTTGACCAGACAAGTCCCAGTTCAGACCAGATACTGTCCGATGTCCGACCATTATTTTAAGCCCTGAAGGTTCCTTGGGAACCATTCCAATGGTACCATTGGTATCAGTTGCTCCTTCCACTAACCTTAACTGCAGAGCCACTCCTGTGTGTTCAGTGTCATCTACCACCTCAGGTAAGCAGGTAATGATCTCATGTTGAACATCAGGAGATGTTATGCTCACCATTTCTAGCATCTTCTCTGTTAGTTCCTATTATAGCACCACATGATTTTAAGGTTAAAATGTTCAAATCAAACTGGATTCCTCAGTGGTTCTTGTTAAATTTGTATTCCCAGACATTGGGAGATTAGGTTCAAAATTAGGCGCTCACTTTCCAACATACTGTATGTCTAACATGATTTTCTTACATGATAAGATCATCATTTCTTTTAATGAAACTGACAACCTGGAAAATCAAAGATGTCAAGTCTGGCTGTTGAATCTAAATCTTACCTTGCTATTAACAATTCTGTCAAGCCATCGGAACTGGTTCATAATAAGCCGAGCAGTGTTAGTTTCACCATTATTTGACCCATGTCTGCAACACAAGGTAAAATACCATTATTATCCATGCATCATGATGGTCCATATTTACGATATTCCTGCACATCATCATCATCACCATCATCAGCTATAATTTTATTGTAGAAGTTGAAGTGATCCTTACCCATTCTCATCACCCATTAATTCGGGTAACTTCTCTAGCAGCATGTTGGCAATTCTTGGCTGAAACATTTTTTTAAAAATTAAAACAACTTAGTATTACTCCTATTGAATTATTTTTCTTTTCTTAAATGTAGTTTATTCTTTTCATATCATTACACTTTCTATTTATAAATATATTTATTACTACTAGTATTCAAATTATCTTATATGTACATTGTCAGGTAGCCTTTCATGAAGGGAATTACTTCCTGTTGGCTTTCCTCAAATGCTGCAATATGCATCTGTGTTGAAAACTATTAGACTAAAGCCTCACACTAATGACACCATTTTTACCTGTAGAAGGTCAATTCCTAATAATATCCGAATCAAACTCTCTTGGTTGTGTCCATGAATGCTAAAGAATGAGACAAAATTTTAGTGCTTAAATGAATTTACAAAACATGATGACATAAACAAATGGCTTCTAAAGTGCCAAGAACAAGCAACAGAATGGGCCGTTTTCACACGGCAGCCATGTTGGTTTGCACAATAGATCCATAAGAATAGCAAATTCTCATGAGAATAAACATGGCTGCCATGTAATAAAGGTCTGCTTTTATACTGCAGTTTGTTACTCTGATATTGTAAAAATTATCAATTAGTCACTAATATTAGTACCTTCCTTCGCTCTCTTCAGCAACAAGAATGGGCAAAAGGCTCAGGCGAAATCTATGGAAATCAAAGAATTCAGAAATGTAATAAGTACAAGCTACTTAATCTACATAAAGCAATCAAGTCAAGGCATGAGAAAAATTGGACAAGTACAGTTTACAGTACCTTTCAGGGGTTTCAGACCTTTTTTGCAGACTCTCAACAAATTCTTCAATAACCTAAGAACATTATCAATGATATAGAACACATATACATGTAAACATCAAATTCCTGAAGATTTCTAACCCATTCAGAAAACCAATCAAATCACTTAATTTCCAACTATAAGTACTAAAATTGAGACTCATATTTGCATCCAGAATTCAATGAGAAGGCTTAAAATAATTGCCAGACATTGGACAATGTCCCCCAGAACTAGGGCTTGTCCTGTGAAATCCTTGCCTTGCTGGTCATTTTGACCAGTAATACTTAGCCAGAATTGAGGTATGACTAAGCTGGAACTAATTTGGCCAGTGATCATGACCAGCGACTGATCAGCCATTATCTTATATGCATATACATTATATATTACGCCCTCATGAACTCCACCTTTGGATAATTCTGATGGCTTTTAATAGCAGCTGTGAGTCTCTTCTGAAAGATTGGCACATCAACACCTGAACAATAGAGGAAAACAATACATCTTACTATCAATTAAATATTACACATGCAACCTGAATTAGTTGTCTCATACGCAAAGAAAAAAGAAAAAATGGTGAAACTTGAGTCCTAATATAATTTAATATTGGGAGATTTTCTGAACCCTTTCAAAAAATACAAAAAGTGTGGACATGTCTAAGCCAACTAAAAAAGACTTGGATCGTGAAGTTTATTAAAATATCTTTCGCTATACAAGGAGTTGGGACTGTTTGCAATCATTGTTYGACAGAAAGTATAATTATTACTGTAAGTACATTCCAGTACTTTTATCAGAGGAATTTATCATTGATGAGTTTGACTGTAAATTATAGTCTTCAAGCAGATTGTAGTTCCAGAAAATATCGATATCCCATTCATAGAAAAAATTGGAAATTCTGGAGGAAGTTCCTGGGGGTAGAGGGTCCTCTTATGAATTCCCTCTGTGGTTGGGGTATGGATATTTTCTGGATCTACAAATTACCTATTTCATCTTGGCTGTCATCAGAATTTTTAAGGAAGATTCCTGCATTAGCAACAAGTTGATCAAAGCCTGTATTATCAATATCACTTGTAATGGATTCTGTCTGTCTTCCTTTCTTTGCTGGGGATGGGAAGGCACAATCGATCACATCAAAATAAGAAACACAAATTCCCCACCCTGATTAAGAGTTATCCTGGTCAAAGTGCAACACATGAAATCAAGACACTTTTACATGCACACTTAAAATTGGGACAGATGGGCTTTATGTGTTAGATCTTGTCATTTTATAATGTCATTTTATAAAATTATCTGACAATCATATAATTATTTTGCTCTTGTCACCTCTTGTTCACCTGTCTCCCTCCCCCAGCCCATTCTCAACCCCAGAGACCTGTCATTCTTACTCTGCATGCTCAAGTAACATGCCACTCTGGAAAACCCTAGCACACTGCATCGAGAAATCTGGCTACTTGAACTGTAGTGCACATACTCAAATTTGAATTATAGTGCAAACACCCCAATTAAACAGATTATATTTTACTTTAAAAAAAGCTGTTTTTATGGTAGAGCACTGTCATATTATTGACTCTCAAGGCAATTCTTATCTTTCATTGCAAGGGCTTTTGTGACTGCTTGCACGCTTGCACAGTTCCTCGATCAATTACCACAAGAAATATTCTAACCTATCACAGCTCTGAGTTGTCAAGAGTCTATGCAATTCATTGAGCATGCGCAGTACAAATGACAGGACTTTGGGGTGGAAAGTGCTCTCCAACCCCCTGGGGGGGGGGGTACTCCCATATATGGATTATACGGGGATGATCCGCTGAACAGGGTATGGTTTTTCGAGCTTCTTGTCATAAACAGGGTATGCAATTTCACTCAAATTGGAAGTTCTTCCTGAGTTTCCTGTCATATTCAAGGTTTCTACTTTCGTATTGACCGAAACTGGTTATTATGGTCGTAAAAAAACGA
>NW_022258071.1:259278-271855 GCF_009602425.1 Actinia tenebrosa | reverse complement strand
TTCTATGTCCCCAATGTAAACACCACTGATAAGATGGACCTGTGTTTACAAATAAACACATAGCAAAGCTTCACGTGCAGCTTCGATTGGGGGGAAACCACATCAAAACTATGAATCTTTAATGAAATATAGCCCGGACTATAGATGTGAGAATTTAAAAGAAAATACAGAAGAAAATAATAAAATTTAGGTATTAGATACGAAAGGAAGGATTTGCAGCATTTAGTTGATTAGAAACATACATAAATAAGCTTAATTAATGTTGCTTGATGAAACTAACAGTCGGTTTTGTACTGCTTCTGTTTGATGTCGGAATGCGCGAAAAATTATTCGCAAACTCACCCGAAACAACGACTTCTTCGGCCTTTTTCTTTGATTTTCTTTTTGATCTCGCCATAGTCCAAGATCAAAGCGGCGGGAACAAGCCAAACCGGCAAGAAATAGTGTTTAATTTACATCACAAACGACTCTACCTTTGCTTCCTTGTGTTTTGAAGTTTCCCGCCAGTTCCCTTGAGAATGCGTCTGCGCGTGCGTTTATAAAACAACCCCTGATCAAACAGCTGGAAGGCTCAGTCACACGGAAATTCAAAAAAAAAACATCTGATATTTTACAACGAAACGTACAACAAGGCTGTTTTAATACCGGAAAAGGGTTATATAAGCTTTTAAGGTAAGCTATAAATTTCCTACTACATTTTACTATTTTCTTATTACCGTAAAATCGAAATCAAAACGTATTTTCAACTGAAACACAGCTTTTTTTGATATCACATGTCGATCATGTACCGTCGCGTAATGAATTTAACTTAAAAACAATGATGAAGTTACAATCTAATATCGAGACGTTTTAGCGATGTAAAAGAAATTTTTAGTGTAAATAGAATTCATATCGACTCTGCTCTAATTCAAAATCGTTTTTCTCGGGTATTTTTTTTGGAAAATGCATTTAATGATTCAATAATCTCTAAAGAGTTGTGTTACATTTTCTTGTTAATTCAATTAACTTAACAGGCCCTTAAATTTAAAGCCCAACGTAAGGTATTAGCCTTTTAAAATTATGACTGCAAGCTTTTTTTTAACCATTTTGAAAGCTAATTTTCCTGGCCTACTCGACATATAGCCCCCCTAGCTCCAACCTATGTCCCTGGGCTTTTGTTTCTAATCAATCAATAGAGTGAAATTTTTAATTCTAATAATTACTCATTGCTGAACAGAATACATTTTCTCAACTTATACTATTTTTAATGGTAGAAGTGTCCTTCAGAATGGCTGACAAAACAACAATGAAAGATGTTGCTGGTCGAGGACATGATGCCGTTGATTGTGACAGATCGAAAGCCATGGAGGAAGAAAAACTTTTAAAAGAAAGACTTCTTGATGAGAAAATGAAGTTAATAAAACAAAAGAACGAAGAAAGACTGAGACGGCAAAAGGAAATTGAGGAAGACATCAGGTGTGCCAGTTTGCACAGCACTCAAGCTGCAGAGGAAAAGCCTGCTGTCACAGAACATAAAATGGCTGGCATACAGAAGGATAATAATTCATCAGTATCCAGGATGAGAGGTAGAGCAAGAGGAAGAATTCTAGCTAAAATGGCAAAGGAAGAACTCCAGGCTCACAGATTTGAAAACAAGGGAAAGCAAACCTATGAGGATTTAGAAAATGAAGTGCAAAAGAAAGAGATTAGGAATTCTCCTCCTAGAGGGGGTTCGTCAAGCTTCTTGTACGATGAGCGCAGAGTCGATATGTCAAAGGTGTCAAGCAGGTCAAGCAATTCTTGGGGTGGAAGTCAGTTTGAAGATGTTGTTGAAAAAGTTGTGGAAAAACATGCCCATCAAAGAAAAAAGGATCAAAACATTGAAGTCTCCATGACTGGAAAAGAAAGAAAACAATATATAGAATGGAAAGAGGAAAGAAAGAGAATAGATAGAGAAAGGAAATTACGTCAGAAAAGCGGAGAAAACTGGAAGAGAGAATGGGATAGAGAAAAAGTTCATAAAGAATTCAGTTCCACTCATGAAAGACATGATCAGCATCATACAAGACGTAGTGGACAAAGGTTTGGGGAGAGGACAAGGCGGAAACCTGACTGGGATCTTCATGACGACAGAGTCCCAGAAAAAGATATTCATTATACAGACAATAACAGAGAAAATGAGAGAGATAACTGGGAAGAAATAAATGACCAAAAGAACAATATTGCAATTAATAATGAGGTAGAAGATTGGGAAAATAGTAGCTCTACTGGCGTTGAAAGACACATTGAATCAGGCTTAAAAGAAGAAACCATTTTATCGGCAAATTTGGAAGACAGCACAACCAGAAAAGTAAACAAAAAAGACGATTCAAATACAAACAATGAAACAAATGAAACTGTTGATAATGCAGCAGTAAACTCAGAAATGTCTAAAGAACATCATACAACAGACATGGCTGATAGCAAAGAAGTAAAAGAAACTTTTGAACCAAGAATTAATCAAGAACAGGAAGATATTGACATTAAGAATCTAACTGTAACTATCGATTCAAAAGGAAAGAGAAATATATTTGATGAGCTGACAAATAATGATATAAATTCACATCCTGATAAAATGGAAGGTACATTTAGTGATGACAGCAAGGAGAGTAAGGAAGAGACTCTCAGTGTCAAGGAAGATAAAGTTATCGAAGAGGCAAAACCGCAGAGAATTCACAAGAAGCACCGGCGAAGAGAAGAGAAAGAAAGTCCCCAAAGCAGTAAACCACAGGAGAAACAGGATTTAAGTAATGAAATGGTTGAAAACAAAAAGATAAATAATTCAGAACTTGAAAGAAACACAACAGATGTGAAGGTTGAATCTGACAGCATCACCAACTCAATGTCGTCATCATCACACCATGAAAAGTCCGAGGAAAGCTTACCAAAGCTTGAAATCAAGAAAGCAGAGGAGAACAATGAAGATGTGCCAGATTTTTTGAAGACACCACAGAAAAAGAACTGGGCTGATTGTGAGTTTGACGAAGAATTAGACTTACCACCACTAGAATGGGGCAGCCTTACAAAATGATTATTCCACAGATATCATCAAGATAACATTGAAGTATTATTGGTGTAATTGGTAAACTTTCCATGTCTCATGTATTGATGTATATCTTAGATGTTTTTTTWAAATTAAACTTATAATATTCTTCATGACCAAAGTCAGCCACTATTATACATCTTTATAATTTATTACGTAATTCTAGATTTTTAAAATTTTGTAATAATATTCTTCATGTATCATTTATGACATAATTCTAGATTTTAAAAATCTTGTCTCTGCTGCTTGAGGCTTTTTAATTGAAACTCTAATACTTTCAAACAAAAATGAATGCATTAATATTTGCATGTAGTTTAGAATGTGTATTTCTAGGTTTTAGTAAAAAACATGTCAAAATATGCTGGTCATGTACCATTTTAATAGTGTTTTTAAATAAATTTGATGAATCAAAATTTAAAAAATAAGTGGTACATGTGTTTTGTTTAGGGATCAAGGAGGGGATCAGGTGAAGAGGGAGATGAAATAAAAATTTTTGGGTGGTGTTATCACTTCAGAGCCTGGTTGTACGAAGGGTGGATAGCACTATCCGATGGATGTGTTATCCATTAAATAAATTTATTGGATGACAGCATGGACTTATCCAATGATAACAGGGTCCAGGTTTTAAATACATAACCCCATTGACTTATTACCTTCGGCTTCTGTTTTAATCAATGTGTAATGTTCTTGTCTATATCTTCACTAACACATACCATATCCTAACAAGTAAAATGACTCAAACAACAGAATAAATAATATGATTTATTCAGTCCTTAGTAGTTGCATTAGTATTGAATAAATCATTGATAAAATTATTAATGCTGTTTAAAGAGCACCACAGTTCTTTAAGATTGGAACTAGTTCTCCAGATGCTTGCATGGCTTTTGTCTTTGATCCATCAGCAATGAATTTCTTGTCAACAAAAAGTTGAGGGACCTGCAAGCAATCAAAACCAATTGGATATTAGAACATCACTGTCATAAATCTTGCTGTCAGGAACTGTTGAGGGAGGAGGGTAGGGGCTTGCCCTCCCATGCTTTTCTTCTTCTTTCGCATACTAATCTCTTATAATTTCCATTCTAAACCCCTCCACTTTTTTCCTTGTTCATAATAGTCTCTTGTACTTTTCTTGTGCTTTTAATTATTTCGCTATATCCTCCAACATGGCTGCCGTGTTATGTATGTTCTGAAATTACTCCATATAAACTTCCTTATTTTGGCATTCATATCCAAAAAAACAACCATTTTAAATGTTATGGAGCAATGGAAAATAAAAATATTAACAGTATTTTTTTCCGGGGGGAGGGGGGGGGTCGAAATAGACAACATTCTGTTTTTAGCTACTGCACATGCAGCCTCCGCTGAAAACCTGATTTGAACACCGCCACCCGTTTTCATCGTATTATAATAAAGTTTTATCATGGCACTGAACTAATATTAAATACCCAAATATATTACCTGAAATAATAAGCTTACAGCGTTTGAAGCTATATGAACCCAACGTTGACAATCCTAACTATCCATTAAATGTACACCATTTCGAATTGATCATAACTAATGAACTATATTTCTAAATTAACAGTCTTAAAACTAAAAACTTACACTTCTGATGCCAGATAACGTTCGTAAATAATCCTGAATACTGTCACCGTCATTACGTCCATCAAGCTCGATCACCAAAAAATCTTTGAGTCCAGTTTTGTTCAGAGCTGCTTTGGCCATATCACAGTAAGGACAGTAGGTCTTAGAGAATACTACTACCTTGTTTGATGCTATCATTTCATCTACAAGCTTTTTTGCTGCTGCATTCGGCATAGTGCTACCACTTAGTCCCATACAGTCGATAAACAGAATCGAGATATTATGTAATTGAGTGCGATCGCTCGAGTCGAGGCTAGAACGTCATGGAGTTAGCCATATAGTGTCCTTAGAGTATTTATGCAAATGAGTTATATACATATATACATATATACCCTTTGTTATTGTTCTATAATTGTTGTCCCTCCCCATAACCATACAGCACTAGTTAACCCCTTTGTGAATCAACTTCAAGCACCAATGCTCAACCACTCACTTGCTAGCAGTCTTGTACCTTTTCACAAAAGAGGGGTGGATCCATGAATTTTAGAAGGGTGGTGACCGTCCAGGAATTTGTTGAAAAGGAGAGTTGACCGTTACAAACGATATGCTGAGAAATTTTAGCAAAAGGGGGTTGACAAGTCACCCCTTTTAACACCCCTGAATCTGCCCCTGCAAAAAAATGTTTGATTCAAAAATTTGCAAAGTGCATTTGGTTACACCTGAACCATAAGTCCAAAGTACAGTGCAGTCTTTACTGCTAGCAAATTACTACAAGTCGACCACAATAATTTTTCTTAAATGTGAGTGATGAAGTAGGGACTGTAAGGAGTAGCGAGCGACAGAGTCCAAATAGAGAACATAAGGAAAAATGGACTTTAAAAAAGACTACCTTTGAGCCCATCAGTAATCCAGCAGTTGCACTCTAAGACCAATACTTTTATACCAGCTATAATTCAGGTGTTGGTTCTTGTGTATGAGATTTGGACACAATTCAAAAGTGATTTTAATCAATAAATCTTTACCAATTTAATACAGTGTAATCAATACCATCAAAACACTGAATTTTGATAAATAATTTCAAATAAAAAACAAATGCCAACTGACTGCCTTCCTTTTATCAAGTTTTCATCTACTTTCTTCTTATCTATCTTCACAGTTTTCTCTATTTCTTCTTCCATGCAGCTTTGCTATTCATAGCAACTGTAATGGAAAAAATTACCATYAAGACTTGATCATAGCATAGTCATAGTACATGTGAAATTACATTACACCAATTAAATTAGGTAATGGCAAACATGAACTAAAATGCTTCCATGCATTTATCTGCAGAATATCATGGAAATACCAAAACCTTCTTATTTACAAGAATAATATAACTTGTACCTGGTAGTTCTTCGTAACATTTTTTAACAACATATACTAATGAACTAAATTACCTAATAAACTAAATTAAATTACAATGAAGATTTTGCATCAATGGGAAAAATACAGGACTTACTGCTCTGTCAGTATGCCATTCAATTCACCAATAGAAATTTTGCACCATCACACATGCCCATGCCCATCAATACAGCTTGGGCTGACTGTGGCTAGATAGCAGAACAATAATATCTTTTTGCTCTTAGGAATTAAATTCATTATTATGTAAAACAATTATATTGTTCCTGCCATCTGACATGCCTGCCATCATTTGAAGGTGCAAAACCTTTGTTTTTGGCTGCATGTATAGTCAAAATTATTGAATATGGGTATGCTGCAATGGCATGTTTTCCATTTATGCAAAAGCTACCCTTTCAAATAATTAATAATAATAAGACATTATAACAAAGGGGTGAAGAGAAATGGCAAGAGGATGGAATCCTTCTCCCCCTTTCCTACAGATCATCTGGGAATGAAAAGACTATGAGGTATGAGGCATGCTTTGGATGTTTTTTTGAAATTCAGCATGTGAAAACACAAATATCCATATGATATTCATATTATTACCTATTAAAGATTACTGAAATATGTAAACTAAGTATTAGGGACCAATCGATTTTTACGTCCCAGGGGCTGGGGGGGCGGCAGTGGTTTATTTGTAAAAAAATGAAATGAAACTTGTACCCCCGTCTAAAATCAATAAATGGAAAACGTATCCTCCCCCTTCAACACTACTAAATACGTCACCCCCCCTAAAATACGGCCATTACAAAAATGTACCCCCCAAATTTTACTGGCTTTAAAAAATGTACCCCCTTGTATTTCCACCGCGCGCCCCCTCCCTCTGGGACGTAATAAATGATCGGTTCCTTATCTTCATTATCATCTATGCCTGTGTGGCACTTAAAGCTGAAAGTATTATCTTCGCCAAGTGTAAAATTAATAAATATATAACGCTTGACATTCGCCAAGAAAATTAAGTAAACAATCAGACAATATTGTTTCAGGTACAATAATATCTACACTAGACTATTTCAAGATGCAAATCAATACGGATTATGATTAATTTCTGGGAGATCGAAGTTCTTTTTTTCTTACTAGTAATAAATAAACTATTTTCAATGAGAATTACTTAGCCTTTAGTTTTAGTTTGTAATATTTACCAAATTAGTTTTAAATAAATACTTGAGGCAATGCACGCTCTAACATGTCAAGAGATTTTTCTATCCTAAAACCGCAATCCTAAAACAGGGAGCGCAGATTATTTAAATGCTCGTAATATTTTTAAAATTTGATGCAATAGTATCAAACAGCTAAATCTCTCATAGCTACAAATTCAGGCATACTTTGAACCCTCCTTGTTTGTTCATCAACATCACTTTTAGAAACTGCCAGTGGATAGACTTTGCTCGACGACTGACTCCTTATAGTCTTTATACTCGAACCCAAATCTGTTAAGCTACGCGTAAGCCATTTGAGTGTCGAACTGTTGTCCAAATCCTTTGTCTCCGCAAGATATCGTTCAATTAGGCAACGAAAGACCTTTGGTATTTCTGATAACTCAAACGACCGAGTCTCCAACATTGTTCTAAATTGACTTATTATTTCTCCGCTGTGCTCTGGTCGAACTTTAGTGGATAACTCTTCGAGAACTAGCCTGTCAACAGGACTTAATTGATAGTTATGTCTATTCGGCGTACTTATTAACCAACTATAGTCTGCCGTGTTTTTTCGTCGCTTTTCCTCCCGTTCTCTTTCCGCTTTTAAATCCTCGATTATTTTCATCTGACTTTCTAGTTCGTTCATCAACGTTTCAGCAACTAAAACGCTATCTGGTTTACTGGGAGGAACATCGCTGTCCGCGCGTTTTAATCCAAAACCTCCTAACAACATATTAACAGATTTTAAGGAACATTAGCTGAGGTCCACTTCAGACTGTTACTGTACAAACTCCACTGAAATTCTCCGCATTTAGATACCTATTAAAATGAACAGATAGACTACTGAACCAACAGCTGTACCAAATCTGTACCAAAATATAAACTCATTTGCTTTTTGTGACGTCATAATAGATTTATGGCCCAACTAACTTTTTAGGTTCCAGTCCTTCTCGACGATATTTGACAGTATTTATATCTTATAAGATTTAAAGTGCATATCACCCCTAAAAKCAAACCACTTTTATCATATTCTAGACATCACCAGCTTTCAAACTATATACATACGAGGTCGATTGGATAATAGAGTACGATATGTTGCTTTGAAATATCAGTTGCTTTAGTGTTGTGATTCGAATGAAAAATTAAAAATAGCTAGAACCGGTTTTCATCATATTCACTGGTAATGTTTAGAATTTTTTACAACTAATTTGTCGATTCTTATCGATCAGCTTTATTCGAAATGGACTAGCCGAACTACGTCATAATCCTCAAAACCAGTTCGGGGCGCGCACTTGGCCATATCGGAACATGTTATTTATCATAAAAGTACTCATCATGAGATTTTAAATTACAAAARCCAAGACCATTGCGAAGCAGTATGTATTAATATGATGACACGAATTTATTAATGATTTACAAATCCATGATGAGTTTACCCTATGGATCTGAGTCGTAATTCATAAATTAGAATAGCAAGATATTTCAAAATTGTCTCTGAAGTTGCTGCATGTGCATTTGCAGGCGGGGACCCTTCTTGTGTTAAGCAGAAATGGGATTTTCCATTTACTGGCGGATTAAAGTGAGATAACCGGTTAAAAATTATCAATTTGAGTTAAATGCATGTGGTAACGCCTATGGCTTTAAGTATTGGTGAAATTAAGGAATTATAACCCGTTAAAACCTGTTAGATACTCGATCATCTCCAAGACTTCAGTTAATTAGGAAGCAATAAAACACTGATGAAAAATATATTTAAAAAAATTAATTCTTACGTTCTGCCTCAAGTTCCACATTTTTGCTTTATCAGTTTTTGTTTTTGTACGTGCTTGCGGATGCTTTCTTTGATCTGTTCTAAGCTTACATTTTCATTTACGCCTGTAAGTAAAAACACAGTAAACGCTACRAAAATGGTCTGACAGCTGTAATTTAAATTCACATAATTTAGACACTTACTCTCAAATAAAGAAGAACCAGCTAGATTAAGTGTTCGCTTCTCCGATCTTTGCCTTTTAAATGATGATCTTGAAATTTCCTTAAGACAAACATGCAAAAATGAGTAAGTTTTTTAACTTTTATCGTTCAATTGTCACAAACTGAGCAAGGAATTTTGGGTAAACAGGAATAAATAACGCTAACCCCGATTGCGAGAAAAATTATCAAAGGTTGATTGATATCCATTAAAAGTATTGAACGTAAATAAAAAAGGGGAATACTTCATTTTGTTTTATCCTTAGTTACTATGGTTTGTCAGTATCTTCTCGCTATTTGCAATGCATCAAAGGTACTGACAGCTTCTGCGCGCGATCGTACCAAGAGCATTGTAATTGCAAGTTGCGCACAATCCCTGCAAGGATGTGATGCGCTGGCAATGCAGTATACCGCAAACAATGACTACCTAGGAATCTTGGATGCGACAGTTTCAGGAACAGATCTACATAGAGCTATACGCCTTACTGTGATTCAATATTTCACCAAGCTCGTCACCATATTTCTCAACACAATTTGAAGGAGGTTTTCCAGTTTTTAAACTAGAATCAATTTATATACCTCCAAAACTTGCGTGTCGTGTGTCTTCAGATCAAACTCCTTGGCATGAGATTTTGCTGAGGCTGCGATTCCAATGTCGCACTTTTTCTTGTTGTTTGTTACAACACCGGTGTTATGGGCCTTACGTTTAAGACCAGATATTGTTTTAGATGAGCTACTTTCTGTTTGGCACGATTTTTTTGACCTGATTTTTGAGACGCCTTTCTCGATACTCGTGTTCTCATTTTCTTCGACTTTTCCTCGAGATCTGGTTCCATACTTTCGTAGTTGTTTTTCTGCGTTTTTCTTTTGTCGTTTCTTTGGGGTTGATGATTTAGTCTTTACAGGTGATTCATCTATTTGTTCTCGTTTAACCATCAATGTTTCTTGGTCAAGATGACATTCTGTCTCGCTGTGATCAAGGATAGGAGAGGCTGTCAAATCGAATATGAAGATGCCCAAAGGATCTTCTTGTTGCTTTTTGTCTTGGTTCGAACTTCGGTCTAGACAAATAAAAACAATTATGAAACGCCAACCATCCATGGGATCTTGCGCAATCTGCTACAATCTTGCGCAATTAGAATTAAACTTAAGAGAAGTCTCAATTCCAGGAATACATGCAGACATGCAGGTAAAACTGATTGCAGGTGAAAAACTTCCTCGCTAAAGGTGTTTGTCAATGCACGACAAATGGACTTGTACTAACCGTGTATAAAACTTACCATGACTAGGTACCTGTTGCCTAACTTGGACTTGCGACAGAACAGTGGCAACTGGAGAGTGTTTGGGCCATTTGTCTTTGGTCAGCAATAATAATCGATTGGCGGGCGAAGGAGCTGTTTTTGTTGGTTGTTCAACTTGTTTCTCTAATTGTATGGAAGGCCGTATAGTTGGACTTACTAATTGTCAAAAATATAAGCAATTCCATTAGAGAATATTCATGATGAACTACTGATTGAGTTTTCACTGTGATGTTTTATTTTAATAATGAGCCATGTGCAAAAAGCTCTAAACAGATTGTAACCACGGTTAACCACTGAAGAAATAGAAAACGCGCGCGCGTGCTGTGTGCAGTCATATATGAAGCACGCGGGGGTTGGCAGAACACGAGAGAAGTGTTAGGAGAAGCACGACGCGTAGCGGAGTGCTTCTGGACACTTTTCGAGTGTTCTGCCAATCTCAAAGTGCTTTATTACTGCACAGCACGGCAAGCAAGTTTTTTATTTCTTTTATGAAATACAAATTACAATAATAGATAGGAATGACGCAACGGAAAGTTGTGCTCTCATAAAGCACGCGCTCCAAGCCAATCAGAACGCGACATTCATAACAGTTATTTTATAATATGAAAGTGAACTCGCTATCACTGATTGAAAAACTTATTTAATATATGCATAAACAAAGAAGTAATACTTATTTGAAAAGTATAATAGTGTTGTAAATGCAGCAGTTGCCCTTGGCAGAAGCAAATGGGAAACTATATGGTAACATGTTACCGGCAATAACTTTTGCTCCACTTCAGTATTAGTATTTTTCTTTCTATGTTGCTATAATGCATATGTTACATGTTGTGGCGCTATTTTCTATCCACCCCCACTTACCAGCAGTAATTGGAAATGAAATTGAGAGTTGTTTCTGCCATTCTTCTGAGTAACTGTTAACTAGAGGAAGACACTGTGTAGAACTATCTGATTTCTGAACAGGAGCAATATGCATTGAAGTTGTGGTTGGCAGCGGATAAATAATTGCATTGGTCTCAGATAAGACATGTGTTTCATTAACCTTCTGGGTCAATGGGAACTGCACTGCATTGGCTTGAGATGGGAAACAGTGACAAGTCGATCCAGTATCCTCTGCAAGAGAACTTCCAGGATAACATTTTTGGAGAACACTTTGYGAAGGAGGAAAGGCTATATTTGTGGCTTGAATGTTTTCGTTCGTATTTCTACTACAAAGATACCCTAGATGTTCACTGTCACGCTTACTAGGAACCATATCCTTTCCACTAAAACCTGGTTTTGAGATTTGCATGCCAGTTTCTAACAAGCTTCTTTCATTTCGTTGGAGCACTGGCAAATCTTGGTGCTGTGAAGGTGGTGGAGTATCTCTAAAGCTATGGTGTCTCTCTGCCTCTTTAATCCTTATTAGGAGTTGATCCTCGCGTTGTTTGTATTTTTCTTCTCTTCTTAGTGCATCATCCTCCCTCCTTTTGAAGTCTTCTATTTGTTTCTTTTGCAGTTGAATATCCATATCCATTTTGGCCATGTTTTGCTCATTCTTTGAACAAAAAATACAACAGGTTTTTATGATAAAATTAATATAGGTTTCCGATCAATTGTAATATATAATTAATTATACCCCGATCACCAGTCTTTGAAACAGATTTCTCACCTTTAATATGATAGATCTCAATTCCTCGTTCTCTTTCAGTTCTTTTCTTAGTTTGTCAAAACGATTATCAAAATCTGTCTTTACTAAATAAAATGAATAAAATAATATTAGGCATAAAAACATCACTTTAATGGTTTCGACTAGATAAGCGATTGAAGTGGGACTCACATTCATCAACAACGCAGAAGGACTTTTCGGCAACGGAGGACATCTTTTCAAAATTCATATTATTGGTAGACAGGGAATTACCCAAACTTGTTTCAAAGGTCTTCATAGCTGTCTGTACCTGTTTGCCATCAAAATAAACACGTAAGTAGCAAATGGAAAATGTAATAAGGCCTCGTGGTGGTTGTGGTCATATATTTTTCTTTCTCTCTCTCTCTCTCTCTCTGTCTCTCTCTCTCTCTCTCTCTCTCTCTCTCTCTCTCTCTCTCTCTCT
>NW_022258071.1:242228-258883 GCF_009602425.1 Actinia tenebrosa | reverse complement strand
CCCCCCCTCCAAATGCTCAAACCGACCCAGCATTTTCCTCAACCTTGGAACTGAGCTAATTATGCATGTACTTCTGGAAATACCAAGACCATTATAAAATGCTGGAAATAATATTTAATACCTTTGATCAAGCTCCAATGTCTTGGTTTTCTGTGTCTCAATAAATTTTTTTAGGTTTTCAGACTTTGATTTTTCCTGGTCCTTCTTGGACTCGTCAGAAAATATTGGAGGTTTGGAAAGATACTTCATGTAGTATTTTACTGGTTCGTCCTTGTGATTGACAAATGAATGATTGGAAAAATGAAAGGTGCCCAATTAGCAAGTTTTTAATCATTTTTTAAATTTTTTCGTAGTAAGGATTGTCTTATTATTCATTACCTCGTTTATTTGTTGTGAATTCCCTGTATTGGACCACCAATCACAGCTAGTACTGATTCTCTGTTGCTGTGATTGTGAAGATTTAGACTGAGAAAACAACTCGACGGAACTTTGTTGTGAGCTTTGTGATCCACTTGCTGCTTGGCTAAACTGCTGACTGTCCCAAAAATCACGACTAGAAAAAAGTAATGTTATTTAATTCGAAAAGAAAATTAAAAGAAAAAAAGACATTAAAAAGATACTTACCAGGGATTTGAGCTAAAGAGATCACGACCAGAGACTAAATTCTGTGAGAACATTTTCCCTCATCAGTAGTAAGCTGTTTTCGACTCACTGTAGTCAAGCTAGAGCAGCAAATTTTTAGGTTTTTTGTACAAAAATCTTACAGGAACAGTAGCTTGGATGGTTATACTGGTTTAATGTCAAGAAAATAGAGACAGATAAGGAAGGAGGATCGAAAGATTTAAAGGTAAAAACATCAGTAGGGGGAAATAAAGGAAAATCAAAAGTACAACTAAACTTAGTCTGACTACTTCCGACGCGTCTGCGACCACAGAAAGAAAACGCGCGAAATTTTCCCGCCATTTGGACTTTTCTTTTTTTCTTTTCTTTTCTTTTCTTTTTTTTTTTTTTTTTTTTTTCTTCAATCCTATTTTTTCAACTTCATTTTTTTCTAGAAAACAAGGTTGGTATAAGTATCTTATCTTTAAAAAAAAAAACAAAAATATTCATTGCAAAATATACTTCCCGTGTGACGACTATAGATCTAGTAAATTTTAAATATTTTAAAATTGTGACCAAAAACATTCGTTGAGAGTATTTGTTTAGAGAAATATCAGTTTTGTATTCTAAAAAAGCTACAAAATAAATTGATAAAACAACAGAACAGTATACTCGTTTACAGTTGTTTGTTGACATGACCGACATTATGATAAATGATCGTGCCAAAACCAGTCAGGCGAGACTAAACTGCATCGCGCTGTGATTGGTCAATCGAGTGTGATGGGTTTTGATGCGAAGCTCCGTGGAAACGACAACATAAACAGCTTCCATATTGTTAATGAAACATGATTTATAGCCTTATTTTCTTCAATACTCAACGATAACATATGGCGAAAGCTAGTATAAGAAGCAAGCTTTCGTATTGACAAGAAAAAATGGCTAATGTTGATGAAATACAAGGCAGCTGGGTAAGAAAGAAATCCGTCAAAAGCCAACTATGGACTCAAGTGTGACCGACAGTTGATCAACTTTATTTTTACTTGTTCACAGTTTCCTACTGGTTTCCATGGGCACTTTAGAAGTAAAACTCGTACCGATTTTAACATCCCTTATCGACAAAGAGCAAAGCCAAAACCACCAGTAAAATTTTTGAATCAAACTAAGGTAATCTTATTACACTATAAAGTAAGCACTAGTTTACTTTCACTTGCTTTAGGTCCTTTAGCTTTTACAATAATAATTAATTTACTCATCTTTATTGTTCTTTATCTTAATTATTGCGTTACTAATTACTCAGGTGATAATTGCTTTAAAAGAATGAATAATTTTTACCTTCAAATATTCAATTATTGCTTCTTAATTTTTATTTTTTCTTTACATAGGAGCGGTCCAACAGACACTTATTTTCAAGACATGACAATAGAAATGCCCACAGTAATGTTGGTGATCTAGAAGCGTTTTTTAATATGGTGAGTTTTGACATTCACCTTTCGGGAATTATCAATCATACGGTACGAGTAGATTTTTTTCCAAGATAGCATGGATAAAATGGGATAAAGGGGTCAAATCTAAAATGTTCATCTTTGTAAATGAATAGGGATAAAAAAAAACCGAATTCTTTCAATTATTTTTCACCCACTCAAATCATTCAAGGCCTCAAGATAGGGGGAGGAAGGGTCAACAATGTGCAGAATTTTTAAAATAAAAACTTATCTTTTTTCCAGGGTCTTGGTAAGCGGAAATACCTAAGTACCACTGATCAGTCAATTCCATCACAACATACCAAGTCTACAAAAGACATGTTAACATGGAAAGGAAATGAAAATAATGCTATGGTAACTACCTATCGAAGACAGTTTGATCGGCGATCAATGCCAGCACCAGGATTCAATGAATATGAACCTGTTCATGTGCGGTCCAATCTCCACCTTCAAAGACGGCATTTTAGAGCAGTCTCAGCTCCCCCGTCACAGCGCCGTACTGCACCACTTCTTGCTTGGAATGAACCAGATGACAGTTTCTCTTCAAGACCAGGGATAGGGTCTCATCATTTAACACAAAACCAGACCTTTTCACATTCAACACCAGCAAGACCTTCAAACACAAGTAATTTTACAGTTGCAGAGACGATAACACCATTAAATACCAGATAACATTTTATTGTCAAATACCTTTTGATAAAGACACAATGTATAGACACAATGTAAAAATGAAAGTATGTGCCTCTTCCTTGCATTGAGGAGAATTGGAAATTTAAAGAGATTGGCAAGGTCTAAGAAGTTTTAATTTTGCTGATCTGCTTCTTTATGCTTTGTAAAGAGGTTGAACATCCTCTTCTCATTCTTCAATCTTCATTATGAGCACTTCTATAAAATTTCAAAATGTTGACAGCTCCATTGAGACGTTTTCAACAAGATTATTAAAAATATTCCAAACGTTAGAAATAGTACAAGGTTCTTCTAAATTCTATTAAAATTAATTGTTTTCCATGCTTTCTTTCTTACCTTCTTACCAAACTGGTTTCCAACCAGTTATTCCATAAAAATACTGGGAAGCCATTGTAGTACAGTGTTCACTTTCAAAATGTTGATGCAATCATCCAAACCAATTTTTCCACTCRCACAAACTGATATGCAAGTATTCATCTCATAATCATTAATCATTCTAAATACAAATAAATGACATATCAGTAAACGGGGTCAGAGATGGAAGAATGCTCCATGCAAACTGATAGAAATTCTCTGACTTAAGGAAGATACATTTTTTATTGGTGGGGGGGGGGGGGGGGGGGTGGGGATGTGTAAAGTACATGTGATGTCAGTGTGGATAACCAAATGAAAATGGATAGGGGGGGGGGGGGGGGGGGAGGCTTGGGCTTCAGAGGGGACAGTTATCAATAATAATTTGAACTTTCTGTTTCCATGCTGGGCCATAGCCACTATATGGGGCAAGTGAGCCAGTTTCCTTGGTAAGATGTGATAAATGCCCATCAAAACTTTGGAAATCTCATTTTGGAGGGTCTCAATTTCAAAATTTTCAGGGCTTGCATGACCTGAAATTAGCTTTTTACTGTCTTAATTTGCTGCTCGTTTGTCTCAGTTATGCTGCAAATCCCCCAGCCTCTCCCCCCTTAATAATAAACATACTTCACATTAGACTTCCTTGATCTTAATATCCTGTGATTTCAAAACTTTATGAAACAATTGCCAAGACTGAATAAATTAAGATATACCCACTCTCGTTCAGGAGTCTAGATCCTATTAGTGATTTCTTAGCCAGAAATCTCAATAATATGTAGCCTCCGTAGCCAGGCCTCCCCAAAACCCACAAGGAACGCCTGGCTACGCAGGCTACAATAATATGGGAAGTCAATATTTTGCTATAGAAAAAGTTCATATATCAATTTTAAATGTCTGGGTTATTTTTTTAGCTTATGGATGAAAGTGAAGTCGATATCTGCCAAGATGCTAATAATACCAATGCTTTGAGAGAAGAAAATGAAGAATTTACGGATGATTTGGAGTCTGGAAACAGAACTGATGTTCGCCAAAAAAAAGATGGCGCGAACAATTTTGAGTCTTTGACACGTCCAATTTCAGCAGTTTCGAATGCGTTGAAAGATAGGTTTTTAAAGTCAAATTCCGGTGAAGAGAAAACAGATGATGATACTTACAATCAAAATAATGTGGAAACTTCTGGTAACGAAATTCATGCTACAGTGCCAAATGATAGTTTAGAACACGAGGCAAGTATAGAAAATGYTTCTGAAGTTGATCCATGTGCAGAAGTTCCAGCTGGTCCAAGATCTTCAAGCCCTGCCTTTGGCAACGATCCCTCCGATATTGCTGAAGAAATCAGAAAATTAGACATATCTAAAAACGACTCCGAAGTTGATGTTGATTGTGTCGACCAATTAAATGTGAGCTTTCCTGAAGTCCCTACTGACGACCCTGAAGATTTGGTCGATCAATCTAGTATTGACGGTGGATCGGAATCCATTGCTTCATCTCATTCATTAAGCAAGAGTTATATATACAGCTGTGTCAGTGTTGGTGAAGATATTCCTAATCCACTTCGGGATGACGGTGACTACTTAATACCAAAGTACAAGGTAATGCCACACCCAGAGGGGGGTATTACCACACTCAGAGGGGGGAGGGTAGCATGGGTGGCATTCGTGGCTAACACATTGTCTTTCACCACTGTGAGTCCAACGGGTTGGGTCACTGGTTCGAGCCCTGCGGTCGCCACATGTGAATTGAGTTTGATTGATGTGTTGTTCTCTCCTATGCTACGAGGGTTTTCTCCGGGTTCTCTGGTTTCCTCCCTCCGTAAAAATCAACAGGTGAGTTGAGCGGTGTCCCCAATTAGTGTGAAAGTGCTAGAACGACTAGACACTTAAATAAAAGTGATTTATTTACTTATTTATTTTTATCACCATCACCAAAGACCATTAAAATTACAATCAAAACAGTTCACTAAAAAAGGGGAGGAGTTCCCAGCCATTTAGTGAGTTGGGACTTGACTATTTCATATACTCAAAAAAGTAAGCCTGGCCTGGATCCCACCCTGAAGAGATTCCCAAAGAGCTATTACACTGTGCCTAAGGGTGAGTAAGAATCAGAGAAGGAGGTATTCAGCCCTACTTAGTATGCAGAGGGGCCACTATGTACACAAGCTACAAAGTTAATATTAAAATTGGCAAATTGTATTTATTCCTGTACATTAGCCTGATGGTAAAGGGTTCTGTTGGCCAAACAACAAATTACCGTTGAGTGGAGATCACAAATTTGAAGAAGATGCACAGTGGAAGATTTCCAAGAAAATTGGACAAGGTGCAGTTGGCCAGTGCTTTCTTGGATATCCAGTAGGGAAAGAAAACAATCTCTTTTGTGTGAAAAAGGTAAAAGCAATTTTATTTTTTTCTCTTGTATTAAATGGATTGAATGGATTAAATTGATGTCCCTTTGATAAGCCTTGCCTGAGTTGGATCATCATTAAAGAGTTATTTTAGACATAGGCAGCCCAAACAAGTTTCCTGTGTATGGCTTATAAGGAAATATATGGGAGTACGATGAACATATGACACAATGAAATGTTTCCCTTTCAGTCATTGCCTGTGCCTTGTTCACAGTCTTCTGGCAAAAAGGAAACTTTTGTGTTATGTTTGGCTTGTATAGGCCATTTTGCAGGAAATAATCACATGAATGTTACAGGATCCTAAAAACAAACGGACTTTCGCTGGGTTACTATAAAATATGCAGTAATATCCAAAACCTTATTCTAATAATTATTGCTTTTTTTCCATTATGAGATACTTTCAATTTCAAGATATTAAGCACTTAAAGTGTCTTCCCCATCCAGCAGAGCACCCAAAAAACCTTTGGTCTAATTGATTGGTTATCAAAATTATATATCAGCATGAGACTGTTTATTGCAAATAGTCTATTTGCTTTTAATGTTTTATTTATATTTATTTATTCATATGTGTTTATTCATTTATATTTGTATTTTTCATTTATATTTTTCATTTTTTCATTTTTTCATTCATTCATTCATTCGTTCACTCATTTATTTATTCATTTCATTTATTCATTCATTTATTTATTTATTTATTCATTTTTATGCTGAGACGTGTCAATACAATGAGGAGGAATTGAAGATTCATTTATTTATTTATTTATTCATTTTTATGCTGAGACGTGTCAATACAATGAGGAGGAATTGAAGGCATTATGTTTAGCAGCAAAAGACATTTATGCTAAGACAATTAGCGAAGGGGCTAAAAATATTGTTTTACTTTATGGTGCAACATATTGCAAGCCTAATGTCTGCATTTTCATGGAATACATGGAGGGTAAGAAAACGTTTGTTGAATTGAATTCAGATATTGGACAATAAGATGTCTAAAAGCATGGATGCTCTATGCCCATTCATATAGACCTCTATATCTTGGGCATAATGTTTCCCATTTCAGACCATGTGTCATTCTCTTGAAAATAAGATACTTCGAAAATTAACCATATGCACGTGGCTTCTCTTGCACAACTGTTAAACGAAGAAATAATATTAAAGGGAATTGGACACATGGTCTGAAATAGGCAAACATTAAGCTTAAGCTTAAGAATCAAGACAACATTGTTTATTCCCAGACATGATTTGATGTTGGTCGTGCCATTGTCAGTGTGTAAATACAATGGTAGTACAGAATGAGCTTATAGTGTACCATATTTACTCGTTTAGACGCCGTGGCGTTTATTTAACTTCTCGTGGTCCAGCTGCGGCGTTTATTCGGGGGCGGCTTTTATTCAAAAATTACTTCATTCGATAAGATTTCTTGAAAGACAACTTTGTACTGTCACTTTGAACTTAAAAATATTGTTCTAAAAGAAAATAAATTTCCGTTGCTGGTTTAAACTTGAAATATGCTTTTTCTTTATCATTTATCATAAATTATCATTTCCTCAAATAAACGCCGCATCTGCGTCTATTCGGGGGCGTCGTCTATTAGTATTTTTAGTCCCAGGTGCGGCGTCTATTTGGGGGTGGCGTCTAAACGAGTAAATACGGTAATATAGTGTAGCATGTGCAAATCTGCAAAGAAAACCAAAAWAAATGACAGTTTTGCATGAGACAAAATGTTGGTTGAGGATGAGATTGTGCCACTTAATGCACACTACACTATATTATTAAAGCTTACTAAAGATTACTTCTTGCCAACTCAGACTGTGAGTGGAATTTTAAAGTTTTCTAAAATTTTTGCTCACAGGAGGAACGGTACATCGTGCAATAATCGAAGCCAACAGACATTACAAGGATGGGCTTGATAAAATTGACTGTGTGCATTACTTCAAAGATGTCTTTTTAGCACTTAAGTTTATACACAGTAAAGGGATAAGACATAATGATGTTAAAGGTTTGTTGGTGTTGTTTTGGGGCTTACTGTGTTGTTGTTGTTTTTTTAATACTGGCTAGTGAGTCGTTTCTGTATGCATTCATCTCATGATGGCTTTTGTATATTGGCCAAAAGGAAGTGTTGTCTTCAAGATATTATGTACTCCCCTTGTTTCACTCCCTCGTGTTGGGGCGCTACTTGATTTAAAAACTACACTGTTAGACTCCGTTGTCAAAAACCTTTATTTTTCTGTACGATGTGAACTTGTTTTAAAGTCAAGTTAGGTAGGTGAGTGTCAACTGAAAATTATAACAATTACAAATTATGTATATATTTCGCGTAAATCGAACTAAGAATCACAGCTTAGAAAACTGATCACTTACCTTTTTTATCTCGTGTTTTTTCCGTACCTCTCCGTTCTCACATTTCCCCTAGAGGGTTACGGTAGGGAACTTTGTCATTGTGCAATACACCCCTCTTCTCCTTTATCTTCTCAATCTCACAAGAAGATCCTTCCAGTCTAAATCCTTTCATAGTTAACTAGAATAGAATATATTCTTTTTTCAGCTGATAACGTATTGTTAACTAAATCTAAAGTCCAAGCAAAGCTTTGCGATTTTGGAAAAGCAGTTGCAATCAGCCAGGTACGTAGAAGTTTTATAACTTTTAGGATGTGTTATATGCAGCAGCATAACATCCTGTTATCATGACGTGCTGATGTGCATGCAGCAGGGTGGAGTCCTGTCGGTAATCGGTACACCAGCATCATGGCTGGAGACCGAGCCCCAGGGGTGCAAATTCCTAGCTTTACATCGGAGACTCTGTTACTACATGTAATTGTGCACTGGGCCGCCCATGATACTGTGATTACGTACTGTACTTATGATACTATGATTAACCATTGCATGAAGATAGATGACCAAGTCGTAAGGGTAACTCCAAAAACGAAAATCTTTTCCCACATGCATGGGGCACCCTAACGTTTGTTGTCCCAACTGAGTGTTTTATCAGAATGTCTTTGTGGCATCATTCACTTACATTGGGGAGTCGGGGCAAAGAAAAAGGATGCGAGAGGGAAAGCATCAAAACTGACGGGGAAGTCCTTTCATTGGCTGACCRTTCGTTATTTTTTTACTAAGTTTACATCTTCCATTTGTCTAGCATAATCCAGCATCTACAGATGTTTGGTCAGGAGGCTGCTTCTTACTTGAAATGCTCGGCAAGAAGTATTCCAAAGCATTAATGTCGGTAAGATGAACATCCAATCTTGCACATTCTTTTCTACAGTACTGAAGGAGAAGCAAAGATGTGTTTGACACGTGTGAACATTTCATACAGCAGAATAATGCTCCTTCTTTTGGTTTACATGGTCCCTTATATAAATATATATAGCCTTATCTTAATTATGATCCTCTAACCTTGTTACGTTTCCAGTTGCCAGTCCCTCTGCTGGTATTATGATCCCAACATTATCTGCTTTGTCTCCACATGCACTCGTCCCTTGTCACCAAAATCCCTTTGCTTCCTTGTCTCGGATGGTCCCCTCTTCCGTGGACCCAAAGACACTTTTCATGTCATGTCTCCTGGTCCTTTGTCCAGTCAGTTCCTAATTGTCTCATCATTTCTCATCCTTGTCCCATCCCGCTTTTTTTCCTAGTTTCTCCCGCTTTGTTTACTTGTCCCATCCCCTTGTTTCCTTGTCTCATCCATTTTTTCCTGTTCGTATTCTACCCCAAAAATATTTTACCTACTGTATGGTATCTTATAAGAGCGTAACCCACGTTTTTCTCTTTCAGGGATTCTTGAAGAAGGGCAATGTCTTAGATGGAGATCGATTACCTGAAGACGTCGAACAAGATACCTACGAAGTACTGAGCAAGTGTTTTTGTGCAGAAAGAAACAAATATACAGCCTCAGATGTTTTGAAATCTGCGTTTTTCAATGATAAAGTAAATTAAAGCTATACAGTCATCCTCGTGGCAGGAGATTTTACGTTTATACCGCATTGCCATTGAAAGCTGAGTCTTACAGTTATTCAAGTAAAAACAGGCATCACCACAAGTCCAAAAGGCTTTGAAACACTGAGCTTACAAGATAAAGAAATGAAATGCTGAACATGGAAAACAGTGTGCATCAAATGCAGCAATAAAAAGACGAAATGTAGAAGCATATATTATACCGTATCCACTTGTTACTATTTATCGATTAGACAACAGAAAGTCGCGCGCCCATGGCGTTATAGACGCACCATAGAAAATACAAAGAACGATTAACAAGCGTTAAGAGTCAAGTGTCACTAGGCGTAGCCGTATCTTTTTTTTGCCAGGGTCTTGGTGGAAATATATAAGTACCACTGATCATCCAGCTCCTTCACAACATACCAAGTCCACAAAAGACATGTTAACATGGAAAGCCAATCAATTCAATTCAATTCAATTTTAATTTATTTACATTGTTTTTTAGTCAATTTTACATAGTAGAATTACAAAAAAATATATATATATAGCTTGAATAATATTTACAATTTTTACTATAATTAACAAATAATAGGTGTAAGTGTACGACAGCCAATGATGCTAATAAAAATGATGCTATGGTGACTACCTATCGAAGACAATTTGACCGGCAATCAATGCCAGCACCAGGATTCAATGAATATGAACCTATTCATGTGCGGTCTAATCTCCACTGAACTTTAGAAACAGATTGTTTTCCATGCTTTCTTTCTTAAAAGTCTTACCAAACTGGTTTCCAACCAGTTATTCCATAAAATAATCATTATTCATTAATCATTCAAAATGCAAATAAATGATATACCGGTAAACAGGGTCGGAGATGGAAGTGAGCCAGTTGCTTAGGTAAAATGTTATACATCCCCCTCAAAACTCTGGAAATCTCATTTCCGAGGGTCTCAGTTTTTAAACTTTTCAGGGGTTGCATGACCTGGTGCCTTTGCCGCTGGTTTGTCTCAGTAACGCATGAAAACAACCATCTTRATAACTTTACAAATTCCCCAACCCCCCCACTCCCCCTTAATAAAAACTGTACCTCACCTTATACTACCTTGATCTTTAATATCCTGTCATTTCAAATGAAAACCCTCTCTCATCCAGGAGTCTGGGTGCTATTAGGAAGTTAATCAGGAAGTCTCGCGGCATATCGAATTCACGGAATCAACGGAATCAACGGAATCTCTTTGAAACATATGGAAGTCAAACATCATTAAAATAAAGACAAATCAAATTAAAAGAAAAAGTTAAGAACTTTGTGCTCGGTCGTCCTCTAAGAAAAAAATTATATAAAACAACTCGATTGGAAACCCTATTATTAATATTATTATGATTTATCTACATAGAATGATTACCCAGGAAACAATGACATGTCAAAAACATAACTTTAGTCCAAATCATAGCTAACCAATTCTTCTTTATGTCTATGGGCTTCCTGTGTTTGAAAATTGGGCTACCTGTGCTTACAAAATGGCGTCCAACTTGTCATAAAACGATGGGAAAATGTGCAATGTTTTGCTGGATCCATGAACAGATTCTTTCAAGGTTAGCTATGATTTGGACTAAAGTTATGTTTTTGACATGTCATTGTTTCCTGGGTAATCATTCTATGTAGATAAATCATAATAATATTAATAATAGGGTTTCCGATCGAGTTGTTTTATATAATTTTTTTCTTAGAGGACGACCGAGCACGAAGTTCTTTACTTTTTCTTTTAATTTGATTTGTCTTTATTTTAATGATGTTTGACTTCCATATGTTTCAAAGAGATTCCGTTGATTCCGTTCATTCCGTTGATTCCGTTGATTCCGTTCATTCCGTGAATTCGATATGCCGGAAGTCTCGCGGGTTTTGCTAAAGAACATCAAATTTTTAAATGTCTGGGTTTAATTTTTTAGCTCATGGATGAAAGTGACGTAGATATCTTCCAAGATGCTAATAATACCAATGCTTTGAGAGAAGAAAGTGAAGAATTTACGGATGATTTGGAGTCTGGAAACGGAACTGATGTTCGCCAAAAAGAAGATGGCGCGAACTATTTTGAGTCTTTGACACGTCCAATTTCAGCTGCTTCGGCAGTTTCAAATGCGTTGGAAGATAGGTTTTTAAAATCAAATTCCGGTGAAGAGAAAACAGATGATGATACTTACAATCAAAATAATGTGGAAACTTCTGGTAACGAAATTCATGCTACAGTACCAAATGATAGTTTAGAACACGAGGCAAGTATAGAAAATGTTTCTGAAGTTGATCCAAGTGCAGAAGTTCCAGCTGGTCCAAAATCTTCAAGCCCTGCCTTTGGCAACGATCCCTCCGATATTGCTGAAGAAATCAGAAATCACTTAATTCCAAAGTACAAGGTAATGCCACACCCATGGCCCAGAGGGGGTATCACCACCAACACTAAGGCTATCAAAACATTTTAATACAGGGCCATAACACCACCAGTACAGTTGGTCTGGTTTTAACCACATCACTTTTTACCTTCGCCACCATTTTTCCCCCTTGTAAAAAAATAGCATGACCCAAGGGTGATTAGTGATTACAGCGCAACTACTGTAACTGGGACGTCTTAGACAGTTAGACAAGAGAACCAATTAGAATGTAGAATGAAAAACAATACATTCCAACTTTGGGTAGCGGAGTTCTGTATTGTTTTCATTCTACAATTTGATTGGATCTCGCTTTTTAAGTGGCCCCAGTCATAGTAGTGGCACTCTAAATGTCCCTGAAAGCTGAGGGTGGTTTTGTTGAAGGACCTGATGCCATAGGCAGAGCAACTTGAACTAAACCACCCAAGGCTTGAGGGGACATTTAATCACTAATCACCAAAAAGGTTATGCTATTAGTTTGTAATATTATGAATACCAAAGAAGGTAAGCTAAAATATATAGTCACTTCGGTTAATCAAGAGTGGAATGTATACACTGATCCCGCGGTTATGATTGATTATGCACCCAAACAATGGGTAGTTTTTCCAATGGAAACAGTGTCTTGATTACAATGTACTCTAGAGAATCATGAGCATGCAATTTCTTTGTTACCTGTATACAGTGAGCTATTTCAACTCGGAAATACTGATAACTTATTATGTCCCAATTCATAAGAAAGAGTCACCTTCAAGTGATGAAGGTATGATCAATGACTACTGATCAACGACTACTTTAACAGAGTGTAGTACTGGGCCAATCAGACCCAGTCATGATTGTTATAGGGACAGTGCCTCACAATTAATGAGGAGAGACGATTAGTCTAATCATCCCTCATTATTACAGGGGCGGCGGAAGCTGAAAAATTTTGGGGGGGCACTCCAATATTTCACGGTACCTTGAAATGACCCCCCCCCCCTCCCTATTTAGCTTGATTACAAACGTGTATGTGTGATATTTCAATCAGTAACATTTTGCGCGCATTAAACCACTTGCAATTGTGTTGAGAGACACAAAAATGATGCAAGTCGTCGCTAGATATATCGTATATTTTTTAGATACAGAAAATTATGTAATATCAAAATAGTAAATAATGGTAATCATAACCAAATCTTATGCGTTTTTTTTTGTGTGTGTGTGTGAGGCATTATATTCTGGGGGGGCCAGGCCCCCCCAAAAAATCTAGTGGGGGGGCCAGTGCCCCCCCGGCCCCCCCGCTTCCGCCGCCCCTGTATTATATTCATGAGGGACAATTAGTCTAATCCCCCCTCATATTTAAATTCATGAGTGATATTTAGACTAAATATCCCTACCTCACTATTCATCCAGAGGGAYGTTAGTGATTAAATGTCCCTCTGGAGAAAATGGAACAAAAAATGGACCCTTTCACATGTTCTGCTCCAACAGTGTAATCATGATAAAAACAGCACCACCTTTTTTGAAACACTGGACAGCTGTCCAACTAGTGGCTATGGCCTTGCAATAAAATGAGTGGTTATAGCCTTTCAATAAAAACATTTAGTGAGTTGGGGATTCCATCTCATACACTCAAAAAGGGTGAATTCTAAACTCTGAGCTGGATCTGATTTCACCCTGAAGAGATGTCCTAAAAGCTAATACCTTGCATAGAAACCCTCTGTTCAAAGATGGAGGTACAGTAGTCATCTAGGCCCAGTTAGTCCTCCTGCCCAGAGGGACACTTCCTATGCAGGCTACTTATATTAATAGAGGCAATTATCTTTATTCCTGTACATTAGCCTGATGGTAGAGGGTTCTGTTGGCCAGTAGACAAATTACCCTTGAGCGGAGAGCTTAGGTTTGAAGAAGGTGAACAGTGGAAAGTTTCTGAGAAAATTGGACATGGTGCAAGTGGTCAGTGCTTTCTTGGACATCCAGTAGGGAAAGAAAATCTATTTTGTGTGAAAAAGGTAAAAACAATTCTATTATTTTTCTATATGTATTAAATGGTATTTTTAATTCATTTTTAATGTTGGAGTTAACCTTGCCTGAGTTGGATCATTGTAGAGGTTATTGCAGGGTTCCATAAAATCTATGGTTGTCATTTTGTTGCCAACAAGGGGGCGGGTGCCTGTTTGATAAGTTTTAGACTTAACTAGTGTGTTAGCTAGGGCAACACTAAAGGAATATAATACACTACTGTTATATGATATATACATTAACATTAACATTAACAAACTAAGCATGGGGCAATTAAATATTTTAAAAAGGATATAAAATAAACCAATTAGCCTTGTGATGGCTCTCAAGAGCTGCTACCATTATTTTTCTTTAGAATTGATCTAGCATGAGCTATGACAACATTTCCTCTGCCATGTTGACATCACAATCAAAAAATATTCTCACACTGTGATTGATGTGCTAAACCTCTCAACCAATAGGAATTTTTTGTTCTCCAGGAGTGTGAAGAAAGAAATATGCCGAAACAATATGATCATCGCAGACTCTCCCTCTCTCTCGCTACTCCCATATCCCCTCCCCTTCCCTTGTCCCCATTCCCCACTCCCAAATGCCACTATGCAGGCTAGTTGTTTCCATCAATTTATTTTGATTAATATTATAATTTCATTTATTTATTCATTTATTTGTTTATTTGTTTATTCGATTATTTGTCTATTTATTTTTATATATGTATTAATATATATTTATTTATTTATCTATTTATCTATTTATTTATTTATTTATTTATTTATACATTTATTTAACTTATGCTGAGAAGTGTAAATACCATGACGAGGAATTGAAGGCATTATGTTTAGCAGCAAAGGCAAAGTATGTTAAGAAGATTAGCGAAGGGGCTAAAAAAATTGTGTTGCTTTATGGTGCTACGTATTACAAGTCTAAATTCTGCATTTTCATGGAATACATGGAGGGTAAGTAACTAAGAAAACGTTTGTTTGAATAAAATTAGATAATGGACAATAAAATGTCTAAAAGAAAGGATGCTTCTTCTCCCATAATTCAGGATTTGTATAGACCTCTTTAGCTTGGACATAAAGTTTCGCATGTCAGAACATGTGTCATTCTCTTGAGAATAAGATTCCTTGTTTTGAAAAGTATCCCAATGCATGTGTCTTCTTATGTGCAACTGTTAAGGCATCCATTATGATTAAGGACCAACTGCCAGCTGCAAATCCATCCCACCACCACCTGCACTTCCAACATCGTTGCTGAATGGCATACCTTGATAAAATAAAGTCTATCATCTAAATCTATGATAGATAGACAATGTAGATCCCTTTGAGCTTTCTAAAAATAGATTCATTCTCGGATTTATGGACTAACTTTTGCGAACTTAGACAATGAGTGAAATTTTAAGTTCCAATAATTTTTGCTCACAGGAGGAACGGTACACGATGCAATAATCGAAAACAGGGAATACCAGGATGGGCTTGATAAAATTGACTGTGCGAATTACTTCAAAGATGTCTTATTAGCACTTGAGTTTATACACAGTAAGGGGATAGTACACAATGATGTTAAAGGTTTGTTGGTGATATTCTGGGATTCCTGTGTGTTTTCCAATTCAGCTATTCACCACATGGTGGCTCTTATATATTAACAAAAAGCAAAGTGCTGTTTTAAATATTATGCGCTCACAGGAGAGAACAACACATCAAAACCAAGTCAACTCACATATGATCTAGTCCAAGCTGAACCCCGGACCACAGCAATGAAAGGCAAGCAGTAAACTACTACCCCACCCATGCCACCCATAAAGAGACTTAAGCTACGTACACCTAGAATAGATTTATACAGTATGTGTCAGCACTCGGCATTTGAAAGTGTGATCCGAATCAACCAAAAGCACGTCATATCACAAGAAAATCATATTCCAGACTAAAATCTTTTCATATTTAATGTAATTTTCTTTTTTTTAGTTAATAACGTACTGTTGACTGCATTTAGATTGGAAGCAAAGCTTTGCGATTTTGGAAAAGCAGCTGGAATCAACCAAGTATGTGCAAGTTTTACAACTTTTGGGATGTGTTATATGCGGCAGCATAACATCCTGTTATCATGACGTGCTGATGTGCACAGCAGGGTAGAGTCCTAGAGTCGGTAGTCGGGCCCATGATACTGTGATTACGTACTGTGCTTATGATTACTGTGATTAACCATTGCATGAAGATAGGTGACCAAGTCAAAAGGGCAACTCCAAAAACGAAAAACTTTTCCCACATGCATGGGGCACCCTAAAGTTTGTTGTCCCGACTGACTGTCTTACCAGAATGTTTTTGTGGCATCATTCACTTAGGGTTGAAGGAAAGGATGCGAGAGGGAAAGCATCAAAACTGACGGGAAAATCCTTTCACTGGCTGGCCGTTCGTTATTTATTTACTAAGTTTACATCTTCCATTTGTCTAGCATAATCCAGCATCTAAAGATGTTTGGTCAGGAGGCTGCTTCTTACTTGAAATGCTCGGCGAGAAGTATTTCGAAGCATTTCTATCGGTAAGATGAACATCCAATCTTGCATATTCTTTTCTACAGTACTGAAGGCGAAGCAAAGATGTGTTTGACACGTTCACATTTTATACAGCAGAATGCTCATTCTTCTGTCTCCTTGTCTCATCCCCTTGTTTCCTTGTCTCATGCCTTTGTTTCCTTGTCTCACCCCCTTGTTTCCTTGTCTCATCCCCTTGTTTCCTTGTCTCATCCCCTTGTTTCCTTGTCTCATCCCCTTGTTTCCTTGTCTCATC
>NW_022258071.1:179160-195861 GCF_009602425.1 Actinia tenebrosa | reverse complement strand
AAAAAAATAAATAAAAAGGTTTGAAGTTTTGAAGAAATAGCTTTGGGAAGGATAACAGCACAAAAAAGCATGAAAAGAGAAGTGCTAATTGGCTAGAATAACAAGCAGTTTAAGTCAAGCAGGTATGGGTGTTCCCAAACATTAACTAAATGATCATAACAATTGCAATTCTAACTAGCTGACGGGTTCCTTATATGACTTTAATCAAAAAAATTGTAAAATAAATTGTTCGRTGATGCATGTTGAGTCTTGAAGACTTGTGCGAAACGGAAAAAGGTGGGACTACATAAATAAGTCCTGCGCATCGCCGACATTTGGTTATAAGAAAACGTATTATAGCTGTTCCTCCGGAGTTGTAGAACGAACACCTTGCGCCATGGAGCTGTTTTAGGGGAAGCTTTAATACTTATATGAGCGTCTTTTTCGCTTGCTGATAACGAAAAGTGACAGGAAAGTGATAGGAAACTGTCGTGTTAATTTTCAGATTTCTTTCGGCATGTGAAATGACTCACTGATGAAGAGTCCTTCAAAACAGCCCCATAATGCAACGCAACTCCGGAAAGTCTATACCAAAGCAGGTGTCTTCTAAGTACTGGTCCTTTACAGAAAACTTATTAATTTAGATACAAGACGAACAGATATTTCTGAGGAAAGGATGAGAATTAAGTCAGCATTTACTCAACTTTGTAGCCGGAAAAAAAAAAACCAGAGATAAATAAAATAAACGAAAAATCGATTCAAATTCATTATAACGATGGTAACATGATTGGGCACTACAGATGTGGCAAGCTATGTTCACTCCCATATTAAAACTTAATTGGAAGAATAAATAAAACATACATTTGAATGATAAAAAATACATGAATCAAAACGGCAAGAAATAATAACATAATGTTAAGCGTCTAGTTAACAAAATTAAAAAGCATGGTTATTCTTCTAAGTCGTACGACAGATGTTGATTTGGGTTCGATCGTAGAGTAGGGAAAAATTTAGGACACGTTCACAGTACGAAATACCGTAACACTGTAATAGCTTCACAGTGTTTTTGTAAATATTCATCCAATTATAACGCCTGATACGATACAATCAGCCGGGTAGCTGGAGAGCAATTCTCCCATAGATGAGAAACGCAGATCACGTACTGACTTATCAGCACACATATTAAGTACAACATGCCGCAACACTGAAATGGCTTCCAATTGTATTTTTTAAATATATTCATCCAATAATGACGTTTCAACAATAGAATAGGAAGGGTAAGCCTACAGTAAGAGCTTGCTGTAGAGCAGGTCTTCTATGAATGAGAAACGTACGCCAGTACTGACTTAGCAGCACATATACAGTCAATTCAAAAAACGTTGTCGTCGACCGGCTCAAGCCTACGCGACTGGACCGAAAGGAACTCTGGGTAGTAATCATTGAAGCCGAATTGACTCCATAATTTTATCTGACTAGTTATGCCTGGTTTACAGCACGAACCTTCATAGGCGAACGGGAAGTGTTGAAGGAGACGTTTTTTTAATGCCTTCATATTTTCGGAATTGTGAACTGAATCATAACTACTTTGTTTTTCTTTCCCTAAACCCAAAGACATGCATTTGATGGATTGTTTCTCGCCATCATTATCTTATTACTAGCGGGAACAAACAATTCAGAACGAATATTTATTAACCGCTTCAGTGAATTTTACCCATATTCCTTTCGGTCCAGTCGCGTAGGCTTGAGCCGGTCGACGACAACGTTTTTTGAATTGACTGTATACACAGTACAACATGCCGTAACACTGAAATGGCTTCCCATTGTATTTTTTGAATATATTCATCCAATAATGACGTTTAAAACAATAGAATAGGAAGGGTAAGCCTACAGTAAGAGCTTGCTGTAGAGCAGTTCTTCTATGAATGAGAAACGTACACCAGTACTGACTTAGAAGCACACATACACAGTACAACATGCCGTAACACTGAAATGGCTTCCTTATGTTTTYGTAAATATTCATCTAATTATAACGCTTAATACAATAGAATTTGCCAGTAAGGCTAGAGCGGCTATGGCTTTGCCAAAGAAAGGTTTTCGTATGGATTGAAATCGTACGATAATAAATTACAGCACGTACACGGACACGACGTAACATTGAAATGGCTTCCATTTGTTTTTGTGTAAATTATCCAATCACAACGCGCAGCTACGGTTACGGTACACAAAACAGATTTATTATATCTTTCCCYACAAGTTCAACCCCGTTCTATTCCCCGACTGATACGAAATCTGAAATGTGATACGAAATACTTTAACAGCGAAGCCTGGATCAATAACTATGGTTTTAGTCAAGAATTTTGTTCTCAAGTCCAGAGTAAAGTGCACAATTCATCTCCACTTTATAAGAAAGGATTAATTGAATATATTTACTAGTTTTTGTTTTCAGTTGATGGCAAACCTGTGATAAGTTTAAAATTCAGAATTTACCCGGCATTCACAATAAAAACAAAACAAAAACAAAAACAAAAAAACAAAAACGGATTAACGACCGAATCTCAAAGAGTTTGACACAAAGTGTCCCTCAGCAATTCTTCGGCATTAGTTATAATAAAGAAACGTGAAATTCGACGTCTGAACCGTGCCTATTATTTAAAAAGAATATATTCTTCGAATACCATAGCTTATTTTTCCTAAAAAAAAAAAAAAAAAAAAAAAAAAGAAATTTAGACTGAATTGATTAAATTAACGGCAATTACGATATGAGAAAATTTCGTCTCAAAAGTAAATTAGACATATACCTTAGAAACGCCCCTTTTTTGCCGAAGAGCAATACCAGTTCAGCAGTACTGGCTTTCTGGAGTAAAAATATCGGCTCTGATATGCACATCCTATTCATTTATAGAAAATAAAAAACTGTGCAATATAGATGACTCGAATAAAATTTTCATGGGTTCTGGCATAAAGACATTATTCATATAATAACTATCTACATGATTTATTTTATCTTAAAATTTTGTACCAATATTATTTTTTTAGTTTCGTAATTACGAAGTCATTTGTCTATATTTATGGTTTACTCAAATTTTTATTTTGTAGAATTATATAAAAGCAAAAATATATATATTTATAGATTTTGGAAAGACGTGTTTTAAAAGACGATTCTTGGGTTACACATTAGGACACTAAAATGCTAAATTCGGAAACATCACATCTAGAAACCTAGCCATAGATATTTTGAGCTTACTCGGAAAAGATCAGATTAATCAGGGACTTTGGAACAGTTTTAAAAGTAGGGTGGGGTAGGGGGGGGGGTGCAGTCCTTCCCTCCCCTCCCTGTTTTGAGGCGAACGTTTTTTCTCATTTCTAGGAAAAATGAAAATGTAATTCTCATAAAAAGGGGGAGCTAAAGCCCCTCCAGCCCCCCCCCGTCTCCGCCGTCCATGATAATACGTTCTTTTGCTAGGCTTTTCGTTTGCTGCGACTCGGATTGCCTGTCTCTATTTTGCACTGGGAATATTAGAGTGGCTCCATTAGCTGATGTATGATATTTTCAGAGAATAGTTAACCAAATCTAAACAATCACGTTTTGTGTTTTCAAATAACTCCTCAGGAAATTGGTTTATTGGATCGAGTTATTGGAATGTATTTATTACGAGTCTCTGGCTCATTGTACATATTGACATCAAATATTGTTATCTATCTATCTATCAATTTATCGAAACAATTCTATGCTTAAAGTCCTTATAAGCCTTTGCACAATATTTTCAGAATTGATTCTTTACATAGTGGATAGTTGATTGTGAAAATATTTCGTCATTTGAATGTCGGGACTTCGGATACGAAGGTTTATATTCCCAAAATGTTAATGACTATGACGTGACATAAGGGATCATTTAATATACAACACTGCACTCGTTCTGGAATACAGTATTTTAAAAGCATCACCCTTTTACTCGTGACTCACGTAAAGGTTCTTACAAATTTGTTTTCAAAAAATGTCCAGCGTTCAATATTAAAAGTTGCCACAAAATAACTCAAATCCCTTATGTTACGTCATAGTCCTTAACATATTGGAAATATAAACCCGACCCGACATTCAAATGACGAATTATTTTCACAATCAACTATCCACTATCTAAAGAATCAATTCTGAAAATATTGTGTAAAAGCTTATAAGCACTTTAACTGCTGCAGGTTTTCATAAAATCGTTTTAGGGACGCCAGTGCAATCGAAGAATTCGTGATCAATAGGCCGAATACAGAAAACATAGTAAGAGTGTTTTAGCGAAAAAAGCCGTCCAAATATTCCTCGTACGACTAAAGTCATAACAGATCAGCTCAATTAGATTAACTCATAATAGAAGAAACTGTATATTTAGAAAGTTTAAGTTACTCACTTACCCCAGAACGTGAACAAATTTTCCTTGGGCGGTATTGTTCGGAAATTTTGCAAAATTCAATTGGTCTCTTGATTTTTTTTGCGAGTTATACTCTTATTTTGAGTGCGTATGAGATAAAGATGCGAGATAATCATGGTGCAATAATCTTTCTTATCTTTCAATCAATKAATCGGTACTTTTTATGTACGAAAATAGAACAAAATACATAGAAAAAGGTGACCTTCGAAAACGAGGACTTTTAATGAAGGTATAGCGTTTACAGCAATCATGTCATGTCTGGGTCTCTAGAACTCTTCTGATACATATTTGCTTTAATTTCATCCTTTGGAAGAACACAGAACACGTTTCTACTCACACTATTTATAGTTAACAATATATATCATATCAACCGTTACTAAAGAGCTACACTTCAGATATTTTCATGTGAGCCACAATTTCGCGAGTCGATGAATCACAAGAGCACGTATCCTCTGGAATCCAGGTACTGTAAAATTCTGTCGCTCGTTTCTCGCTACCAGAAAAAAAATTAAGTATTTTTTTCGGTAGCGAGAAACGAGCGACAGAATTTTACAGCACTTGGATTCCCGAGGATGACGGGCAAGCGTTTGTTATGAAATCTTTAATTTTCCTCAAATATTCATTTTGAAATAAGTTTAACATAAGCACATTTTATAATAAATGATTTTATGATTTTGCAGGATAATTAAAATCGCGTGAGTCGAGGTTTCATCGTAATACAARTCATTTGTGGGTTGTATTGATAAATGAAATAACTTCTTGTTTATGACCTGGTGTGAAAGCATCAAAATACGCAGCCACCAGGGCATAGTCTATAGCGATGCGACGACAGGTGAACTACTTGTTAAACGCCGTTAGATACAAGACTCTAGTTTCCTAAAACGATCCCCTGGTTGGGCTTTAAAAGGTTCATAATGTTCTATTCAGTATGCATAACGCTGAAAGGAAGCGTATTACTCGCTGTACGCCTTAGAGAATCTAAAACAAAACGTACAAGGCTATCAACGCCAATATCTTATATCACGTTCGCCCAAACATCATTTTCTCAGTTTTGTCTTCAATCTTGAAAAACAAATACGACTTTCATAATCGATAGTTTTTCCTCCCGTTTTTTATTATTTGTTATTTATTCAACCCACCGTTTTCCGTAATTTTGAATTTATATTTGACATTCATTTCGTTGTTCTATCGGTAATGCGACTGCACATATTATTGAGTGGCGCGAGTAGGCGTTGCCATTGCCAATGAAGATCCAAGAAAACCTATGCCGATTTATTTTCTCTTATAAAATTACATTTTAAAGCTCAGTTTTTAGTTTTTCTGGACAATAATGAAACTTTTTAGCAGTTAGTAAAGATAAAAGTTACATTTGCCTAGTGAATATCGCTATTCAATGACRTCACTGCGTTTTTCGAGCTTTTAATCTCGTCGGTTACTGATACTTATAACGAACTCAGACGTGATATTTTTCAAGATACATCTATTCTATGATCTAAATAAAGCAACCAAATTAGAAAACGTACGAGTTGTACAGATAAGGACATATAAGCCGTATTATAGGATTGTATATTAGGAGTTCTAGCCATGCTAACTATATACCGTTAATTTGTGGAATCCAAATTACCCTTTTAAAAAACGATCATCTAGATAGATGGATTCGATTTCATCGCCAGGGGCGTGAAATTATACTTGCGCATCAGCAGAAATAATGGTCTACCGACCAACGACAAAATGTATTCTTACAAAACAAATTATATAGATATATATGATTTTTGTTGTAAGAAAACATACATTTGTTGTTGGAATATTAGAATAAATATAGTAATTTTGCCAGCCGGGTTTTATTAACGCCCCACGCTCCACACCGCCTATGCGAATATTTTATTCCGTTTCAAAGCAAAACGGAAAAAAAAAAAAAAAAACCTCATGTCTAGACGAAGCATTTTCGAATCGCTTTCAAAAAGTTCCTTGTTCTTATTCAGTGGCGTATTCACCGGATACGTGTGGATGAAAGTCCAATCTGCAAGATCATTTACCACACGTACATAGAACTGGATGAGAAATTAAAAAATGTACTACTTTTGACCAAGAAATACTTTTTCGCACCGGTTCCAATACTTGGTTGATTAAGTGAAATATTACCGTTCCATTATAGTGCTTGATCGCGTTGGTCACACCTATTTTCGATATTGCATTAACAAAATATAAGATATAAATGGGTTTGCCTTTATTAGCCATTCGAAGTTGAGGAGAAAACTGGGTCGAGTTTGCATTGCAGTGTATTGTGGGAGTTTCAGGGGACAAGATAGACGCCATCTTGGAAAACGTCCCCTAAATCAGCCCCAAAATGACAACTCGCCCTAGTTTTCTCCTCAACCTCGGAACGGCTAATCCTCATTAACCAATGGCTTGTAAGTGTAAGCAAGCATAGATGTCACGAATTCTGACTTGAACTAAAGATCTAATAGCCTAGCTTATCCTCGCAAAGTATTCCGCCAAAATTTTTGGAAACTGTAAATTTCTGAAAACTGCCTCGTGTTAACATAGAAACATGAAAGCGTTTTCACATGTAAGAGAGACTGTATCCTTGATGGGGTGTGTCTGCTAATCTAGAAAAACGGCAAACGGCCCAACATATGACCTAACATTTGTTGGCTGAATAAGCCCGATGACATTTTTAGCGAAATGTTGGCGTGATGTTGGGCAAATATTTGTTTAAATCAAACTTACAATTTTTGTTGTTGTTTTACGAGGGTGGCACTTTCAAGTAAAAAAAGATTAAAAAATAAAAATAAAATAGCCAGTGTCTAACAAACCTGTGGCCCTCGTTCCATGATCGAATTGGAATTTAGAAGTTGATTTTTGCGGAGGGAGGAAAACCAGAGAAAAACCAACGAAACACCCGACAGGAACTAGAAACTTTAATTACTTATCACATCAAGTCCGCGAATACGACTCAGTTCGCATTAGCGAGAGACGAGCGCTATTACCACTTCGCCACCCGTCAGGCTTACCATATTTAGTGGATTCGCTTCTGGTTGGAAGTGCTATCGAGTATCGGTACAATAATCGTTTCAGTTTTCAATTTTGAAACTCGCATTTTTTAGCAATACTGTACAACATACAATATTACAATGCTAATAACGGTATCATAAAAGCAGTAGAGTATTTTGGCCTCTAACTTTTTATGGGCCAAAAATGAGTCAACTGCGTCTGCTTGTCTTTTCTAATACCCATAACTCCCCCTCCTCCCTCCCCGCTATTTTGGTCCATTTGCGAGAGCTCTTAGAGATCGCTTAGGGTGGCATGAAGGATCTCACTTAATGTTAGATCACTTAGGCGTCATTTCAACTCAGTGAGAGGCATTTCAGGCTGGAGCAACAAGAATTAAAATCTTAGAGGTCTCTTAAGGTGGCATGAAGGATCTCACTTAGATCACTTAGGGTGGATCTAAGAATCTATTTAATTGCGCATTAACGGTTTCAACTCAGTGAGAGGCATTTCAGGCTGAATTAAAAACAATCGACAAACGTGAGGCGGAACTTTTGATCTCTTCTTTTATGCATTAACCGATTTAAGGATTTTCAGAAATTAGGAAAGGAATCGGAACAAGTGCATGGTTCGAGGATGCAACTTAGGACATCTTGGTGCGCGTATCAAGCAAGTCGATTAACAGAATTGGATTCTCTAGTCACGTCCATATAAATGGGGCACCTGTGCAGTTCTAGTTTTGTATTTACTGTAAACTAAATCGACAAACACGGGGATCCAGTCTGCGGAGCGTGAGCACCGAGTACAATGTAAAAAAAATCGATATGGGTTACCTGTGCCTTCATCGCAAAAAAGAAATGTAAGAATGAATCGGTCCACTTGTCAAGGCAATTGTTTTAAAACGAATCAGCGAGTGAACAGCGAGTGAACCATCCCCCTATACCATTTCGTTTTTCCACAGGAATCCTAAAGTAAGACGCACTACTCGTTTGGCGAAAAAAGGTGCCAAAAACAGGAGCCCTTTATTTTGCCGACGACCGAAGTTTTCTCCGAGTTCACTCCGATCAAACAGAATCGAAATTTCCTTTCAACTAAAGCCAGCGCAGCTTATCAAATCTCATTCTCGACAAGTTAGAAAGGAATAAAACATTTACGATATTCATTATTGCGTTATTAGAATATATATCAGTATAAACACTAGTTTATCTGTTACATAAAAAACCTTATAGCTACAAAATTCATTATAAAGCAATCACCATCGTATAATTGTAAAATATCACTTAGTCTTCAGACCCTTCTTCACGTTTCTTGGGCTTTGTTATTCTTCGTGCGCCACGGCCGGAAGGTGCTTTTGGTTTGGCGAATTTTGGGCGATGGAGATTTTTCTTTGGGTGGAGTTCATCTTGTAGGAAGTCTTCATTGATTTCAGACATGTCTGAAATTTCAATCTTAAGTGGAATAGGTCTTAGTAATGTAAATGCAATCAGGAAATTTAGTACCAAAAAAGATGATGATATTGATGATGTATGGTGGTGATGCATGATGATGATAATGATGATGATGCATGATGATACATGGTGATGCATTCATGATGATGTATGATATTGATGCATGATGATGATGCATGATGATACATGATGCATGACGGTGCATGATAATGATGCATTCATGATGAAGATGTATGATATTGATGCATGATGATGATGATGATGCATGATGATGATGATGCAAGATGGTGATACAAGATGATGCATGATGATACATAATGATGATCATGGCGAACAATGATGATTATATTGGTGCATGATAATGATGACGTATGACGATGATGATGATTCATGATGATAGCAAACTATGATAATGGTGCATAATGATGATGCATAAAAATACATGTTGATATCAGTGTTAAAGAWGATGATGATGGCAATGCTTGAGTTTGACACTGTTGCTGATGCTCGGCCATTACCTTTTTTGGTATTTCCATGCCAATCTGCTGCTCTGCAAAATCTACCACAGGTCCCTTACAGGAAGAGTAGAGCATTCTTTCCTTGATTCCACAGGAATAGCCAGGCATTGAATAGATAAACACTACAAAAATACAAACATTACAATAAAATATATTCCACATCTAAATTTTATTGAGTTGGTAAAGTTGATGGACATCATCACCAACCATTTACTATGTGTACCTTTAGGCTTAACACCACAGGAAGGAGGCAAGATGACATGAATTCCTGCAAGGCAGGCTAACCAAAAGGGAGGGCAGAAAAAGACTTCTGCAAGCTGGGTAGGAGGACATGGCGATGATAATAGGTTTCCAATTCTCATGAGATTGAAATGCTTTTGTTTCATCCTCCAAATTTGACTGCTTTGCATTACATACAAGAGGTCTATCAAGGGAAAACCTTATAAACTGTCATGCAATGCTGATTTTAGGATTAGGACTCAAAACTGCAGAGGTAAGAGGTAAATGCACTGCTGCTACACCATCCTTGATTCCCATAAACAATTGATTTGTTTTACTCCCTCTGTAAATATCAACAGGTAAGCTAAGAGTGTATAGCAAATTTTAAATGTACTGTAGCATGAAGTGAGTAGTATCAGGGACAACAGAGCACTTTTTAAAGTTGGGTTGGGTTGGGGGGTGTGAAGGGGGAGGTTAATCTACCAGCCTTGAGTATGGAGTAAAAACATGGTGCTGCAAGCTGTGTATAAACGAAAAACTAAATTTTAATAAACTGTTATTAACTTGACAACTTACTTATTGACTCCATGTAATCTCCCTCATGGGTGTGTTTGAACAGATAAAAGTGATATCGTGCTTCATTCGTAGGGACCAGCCCAGCAAGATCAGCAGGTTCTACTGATCCTTCTTCACCAGCAAGTTCAATTGTCTCATTCTCTATATTCAATTTCTAGGCAAAAGAATGAAAAACCTTGTTACTAAGGACTAAACCTGTCTCGTTCTTACAGACACAGGGAGCCCAATGCTTGCATATCACTTCATAGCAGCCCTGTAGGTGTAACTTAAAGAAAAGATTTCTGTGGTTGTGGGTAATAAAGGGAAGGAAAACAGGCATAATGTGCACTGTCTACAGTAGTTCCTGAACACTTCTATGTACCTAAATTTTCCAGACCCCACCCTGCTTCCACACCAACCCCTTTAAGGAGCTAAATATTAATGACTCTTAAATCTCCAGTGTATGCGGGCTTAGCTTCAAATCCAGGATTTGCTTGTTTTGTTATTTGGATTTCTGCTTTTGTTTACCAAGCTCAGAAGTGAGGCTTAGCCCACATACACTGGAGTTATAAGAGTCATCAATTCCTATCTCTGACAAGAGCTAGCACATATCTATCTAGTACACATGAAGTACATATGTGTACATTATATTTGGGATAGTACTCACAAGTTGTACATATTGAATCTCCTTGTTCTGTAGTCTCTGTAAGCTCTCAATTCCTTGGTCGTTGACAGGAAAATGAACACCCGTCATGTGAGACACCTTAGTGGAAACATTTATGTGTGTCCTCGCACCCTATACATACAGATATAACACAGGTTGAGTATGTAGTGGTAAGGGAATATTTATTATTAGGGTGTGGGGGGTGGGTGAACACCTGTCGTGTGAGACACCTTAGTGGAAACATTTATGTGTGTCCTGGCACCCTATACATACAGATATAACACAGGTTGAGTATGTAGTGGTAAGGGAATATTTATTATTAGGGTGTGTGCAGGGGGGGGGGGGGGGGGGGGGGACGGGGTCATCTGTCCTTCTTAAGTAGAAACATTAGTAGAGATGAGTGCACCACCATGAAAACTACCATGACCCTTTTCCCAACACCCACTCTCCGGCTTTGATGTTTAATTGTACCTCTTGGTGTTTGACATCTTGTAACTCTCTTTCTTCTGCTGTTAGTGGTGGTGGAGCATGCTCAGCTTCTTTCTGCTTGAGGTAGGCATCAAGAGTGATATCACCCTTAAAGACAAAAAGTTCATTTAAATCATTTTCATAGAAAAGGGATGAATTAAATCAACATTAATCTGCATACTATGTTTTTTCATCTTCTCACGGTGTATAATTTACCTTTTTATCATTACTGTTTCATTAGAAACACCGACGCAGCTCACACTAGTTTTTAGCTAGTTATTTCTTCTTATTAATCTGCATACTAGTATACTTTACAGTGTTCAAATTTCACTTAGAGAAAAAATGCATCCTTAAACAACATCTTACTGATATTCTAAGTTACGGTAAGACCTCACATGTTGCTTTTTTTTGTTTTCTATAATATTCTTACCTTTTCTGATCCCAAGAGTTCATCCTTAACATGTCCTCCTCCAAACTCCTTCTTCAATGTAGCTTTTGTACCAGCAAACAACATCTTGTCTCGAATCTAGAGAAAACAAAAAACCTACTTGTTACTAGTTAATAAATAAAATAAATCAACTTTAAAAGGACGACATGTGAAAGTCAAATCTGATAAACTTGTGGTCCTCCACTGTATTTTAATTTATGAATAAGACCACCATTTTTGTGGTCATCCAAGCCATAACCAAAGTCTAACCATTTGCAGATATTTTTTTAGAGCAAAGGCAACATCTTCAACTCAGATATTTTAAGACCCTGAGTGTTGGCCCAGTCAAGGCTTGAAACCATGTCGACCTCCTGTACAACATCCCAATGCCCAATCAATTGAGCCAATTAGAAGCCTGTTGCTAGACTTAAAGGAAAGTCTATAAAAAGAGAGAGACATACATACTGGAGCAAAGTCAGGAGTGTAGACAATGAATAACCATTCATATCCTTGGTTGTTCTTTGTGTCCAGTCGATAAAGAAGGTAGCATGATTTCTTGGCCTCCAGTAATGGGGGGACAAGATCAAAGTGTTTGGAAAGTCAAGAAGAATGATATATGGTAACTCATAATAATAATGATAATGATAATAATAATAATAATAATAATAAATTTTATAAATGACTAAATTAGGTGCTAATCTACTCATATTCCTCCTCTGACTCGCATGATAGATCAAATTTACTGAATCAATGAAGAAGTGGTGATGAAGTATAGACCAACTTAGCTTGGGTGTGATGTTTTCCTAATTCAGATCACGTCATTCCCAAGAGTATCATTTCTTTGTTTAATGGCTGTGTATGAATAAGAATTTGAAGACACATGAATATGGATACAAATCGAACAAAGAATCTTATTCTATAGAGAATGACATGTGTTCTTAATGGGAAAACCTTTTTGTCCAAGCTAAAAGGGTCTATTTGCCTCTCAGCCCTGGGATTCCATTCCACTTAGCATCACATGAGTAGAGTCTTTTGGGTCTTTCCATAGATTTGGGTTTTTTCCCACAGAACTAACATCATGCTTAATCTGATATATGAGTTAGTTATGCCTTGACTTATATCAGGGCATGAGATTTTATCGTCATTTTGTGCATTTTAATTATCTGTTTACAGTAGGTTCTACTGATGAACATAGTAATGATACTCAAGAGAATGACATGATCTAAAAGAGGAAAACAATATGATTGAGTGCTCTAACAGTTGATGCTTTCAAAGGATATCAGTCTCCCAGTCGTTTGCAGGTTCCAGCGACGTAACAGGTGTGAGTTCCTCTGCAATCAAAAAAAGTGGTATTTGATTTCAATTTTAGAGCATTGACATAGACCTCTTTAGCTTGGATGTGTTTTTTTTTCATTTGAGAGCATGTGTCACTCTTTTTAGAACAAGATGATTTGTATGAGTTATATCCAATCCATGCGTCTTCTCATGCATAACCATTAAACGAAGGAATGATAGGCTAGGGAATGACACATGGTCTAAAATGGGAAAACATTATTCATAGCTAAAAAGACTTATAACAGGGAAAAATGCTTTTTGGGTTATACCATTTACGTACCATTTTCCCTACCAAATCTAAAGAAATCCCACAGGAATATTTTTTTTGTGTTGAAAGCAAACTTCTGGGAGGAGGGGGAGGCACATGCCCCCTATTCTCCCCCTCCCTACTCTAGTAACTAAGGTGGTTAGGTTGTCAAGAAGATATAAAATGGTATTATAATCTTAATTTTTGGAAACATTTAAAGAAAGGAGAATGCGAATAAAGTAAAATATTATTACCGTCGATGATGTCAATCTTAATGACTCGTATGTCACCTTCTTTGGACTGAGCAAACAATGATTTCAAATCATCATTAGCTGAGGAAATAAATGCATAATTTAATAAACAATATTAAAGCTAAAATACCAAAATAAAAGACCACAATATAAAGGTGGTGTCTTTCACTTTTCAAATCAAACATAATTTATTGAACCACTGATTAATATCTACCTGAACTGATATGTAAGTCAGGGCATTGCTAACTAAGAGAATACATACTTATTGACTGAGGAAGGGCCAGACAGGAAAATTACTGACTGAGCCTAGCAGGGAACAAGCTATAAATGGCCTAGAGCCCAGAGGTGAGTGTATTAATACCCACCCTTTATTCCCTAAGATAAGGAGAGCCACACAAGTCTCAATGCCAGCGTTGAATGGAAATTTGGAGGTTGCCTTTTGCAGAGACAAAAAGGCAGGAGAAAAATGCTCAAACTACAAAGAGAACCAACAAACACAGCTGCTCACACATGACTTTGAGTCTGAGTATCAAAAACCCATTACGATAGGGGTGAGATGTAGTACATAAGCAATGTACATAAGCAATGTTTCAACCAAACAAAAGAAATTGTAAAGGTTGTATTTCTGATATGACAACATGCTATGCTATCATTCTCATGCAGTACACTCAAAAGACATATCACTATTCTTGGTGTGCATGACTGAAAATCCCTTGAGTTATAAATAACAATGAAACAGCTGCCATGTTGGTTGATCTAACAAGAGAAGCTAATGAGAAATGATTTGTTATCATCGACCAACGAGGTGGCTATAAAATAACATGCGTCCCAAATATAGAAATAAGCAACCCTATATAAGGTTTTGCATAATATAAAATTCAAGGAATACGTCCTAGCCTAAATTTCCATTTTGAGGGTAAATGCTTCCTGTTGTTGGGATGCAAATGTGACAGAATGACATGAGGTGTGACAGCCGGTGCCATCCACAAATTTTACGACCTTCTCTTTGAATTTTCTCTTTTCAATGACCAAAACAAAACATGTTTAAAATAATACTTATGAGCTAGTACAGAAGGAAAAGTATTCAAAAACCATGCGATAAATAATGAGTGTAAGAAATTATTAATAATATCTTGATATATATGGATGCGGGCAATGTGGATTCACATAGATGTATGACAGCACAGTTCTGTACACTACAGTATACCTTTTGCAAAAGTAGTTGACAATTTTTAGTATTTCACACTTTTAATCGATCAGAATGCTTTAGAAAAAGTAGTACATATGAAAAGGGACCGTTAATAGGGAAGTTACTGGGGAAAGCACTAAATATACTATGTATTTCCGCAATAAGCTTATATTGTTCCAACAACCTCCCTTCAGGATCCATCTAATGTTTTCTTTATCCTTGAACGACACTATCTTTGATTTACTGCATTCTTTAACTAACCAAACTATAATACCTATCGAATATGTACTTAAATCATTAGTCTTCACATCTTTGGGTTTATTATAAATAAAACACAGATCACATCAAATAAAAACGACAAATCTAGGAGTTCAGGTATTGCGAGTTGAAAAAAAAAGTGAGGTGAAAGAATCGTCAAAAAATAGCTATAAAGATTACCCACATCTCAAACCAAGATGTAAAATACTTACCTTGGATACCAGTCTGATGCGACATCGTGGAATAAGTTCACTAATTTGTTTATTTGATGAGCAAATAAGAACAGAAAATGAAGCAGTGAACGAGTTCTATCATGAGCAAGAAGCTCCAAGAACAGAGACCTCCCCTTCACAGGCTACTGACCCGTGACGTCATACATCCACCATAACGTCATTTCCGGGTAAAATGTAGAAAAAAGCACAGGCTTCCCAATAATGATACTAGTCTGGGAATCAAAAAATAAATGTTGATAGTAGTATTACACATCACGAACTCTATTGAAGTTGTTTATATTCCCAAAGCTGTGAAATAATTATTTTACGGCTTCATGGCAAATAATTATTTTCAAAAATTAAATACTCCGGAAATTTAAAAAAAAAGCGTCTTTTTCTTTCCTTTTTTGTTGAAAAAAAATCACATTGAGAATACCTGAAATAAACGTTAAGAAGTTTATTCTGTACCCCATAAATTGCCGTTTAAACTGAATTTCAATCTTTCTACGCACTCGTTATCGCCATGGCAATAGCGCATATCAAAACTATGAAATTATGTATAATTTTTATCAGTAAGCTTTTAAAATATATCGCCCTTAACCTAATGAAGGAAAAAACGAATTTTCTCATATTTATCTTTGAAAATCTTACGCTCACTATTCAACGGTGACTAAATGCACTCTAGTACAAATTTATGAAGCTTAGGTTCCTGGTATGACGTCATATTTGGAGATCATATTGTAGATTCTCCTAACCATCGCTGGACGACACGTTGCAGGGTTGATTTCCTGTGACTTTTCTCTTAGACTTTCCTCCTCATTCCCACAAAATACCGTAACGAATCACCCCAATATGAAGGCTTTGATTCTTGTAGGTGGCTATGGAACAAGGCTGAGGCCCCTAACTCTCTCTAGACCAAAACCTTTGGTAGAATTCTGTAACAAACCCATGTTGATGCATCAAGTAGAAGCCTTGGTTCAGGTTTGTAAAGTTTTGTTTGACTTTAGTTTAGTTGTATTTGGGTATATTTAATAATTTCCAGTGTTTTGTTTAAAGAGCTGCGACCCATTTCAATAGATAAAGACATTTTACATCTCTGGGTTCTATACGTTCCTAGATTACGTTAAAGTTAACGTTTAACTTTCATTCGATTCTTTTGACATTTTTAATGAAAACAAAAACACCCACCTGAAGACTTGAGTTTTGAATCAATAATAGCTCAGTCAATAGGATCTCGTAGGTTCCTATCATATTTATTATGTTTTAAATTTAGAATCTAAATAATCAGCTTCATTTCATTCACTAATTACACCTCCAAGCTTTACCTGCTCAGTTGTTAAACGTTTGATAGTCACGAGTTTGGTACAATGATCAACGCTTTTGGGGAATCTTCAAGTGAATGCTGTCTAATTTTGTGGCAAAAAAATTTAACATTTTCATTGACTTGAGTATAAATACCCTGTGTATACCCAGCCCTTTACCAGCGGGTTTTAGTTAATACCATTATTAATTAAACAAAGTT